>OX387256.1:3558475-3568475 GCA_947562095.1 Branchellion lobata | reverse complement strand
TTTTTTTTCTCACACCTTCTCTACCCAAAAAACCCACACAACAATTTTCAATTCTACTCTTTTCAATCTATTCTTTATTTCACCTTATTACTCAGCCACTCTTCACTTGACCTCATTTTTACACCACCTCTCACTTGACCTCTTTACACACCACCCTTCACTTGACCTCTTTTACACACCACCTCCCACTTGACTTCTCTAACACACCACCCTTCACTTGACCTTTTTTACACACCACCCCTCACTTAACCTCTTTTACACACCACCCCTCACTTGACCTCTTTTACACACCACCCCCACTTGACCTCTTTAACACATCCCCCCTCACTTGACGTTGTTTGCACAGACGCCTCTCCACTTGCCCTTCACCATCACCTCCAGCCGCCCTGTGTGCACGCTGAAGTCGTCAACCAGCCTCACTTTTCCAGGCCATTTGGGAGGTGAGGAAGAAGACGACAAAGATGATGACTGGCGTGGGATGGTAATAGTGTCATTTTAAATAAAAGATTGATCTTGAAATGTTGCTTGATTCTCAGATCATGGATTTAATTCAGTTTGATTGGAGGCCGAAACAACTTGGTTTTCTACTTCATTGCCAGGCTAATGCTTGATTCTCCGTCTGTTCAATGGAGCATCTTTCCTTCCACATAATAGGACACCAACAACTCCGTTCCATTGGAGTCTATTGTGTGCTGGTGTCTGAATGCCTCAAACTTAATATTGTTTCCATGTACAGACTCTCAATCACAATTCCATAACGATGCGTGCTGCTCTTTACAAGTTCCCTCATTGTTTTGTAATGCCTCGTTTAATGTTTTTTTCAATTAATTTATCTTATTTATTTATTAATTTTCAAAATAATTGATTTTTTTTTTTAATTTAGTTTAAAAATCAATCTTAATTCCATAATAGAGCAACTATCAAATTTTCAATGAGCAACTTCATCAGTGCCAACCTTGGTGAAGACAATCCTCTTTGCAGGGGTGCCCTGGTGGGGGGGTGGGGGGGGGGGGTGAGTGATGGTACCTAAATTATGCATGATGGAGAATGGAGTGGTTGAGTGATAGGTGTGGTGCGAATGAGTGGTAGATTGTGGTTTTTGGTGAAAGGGTGTTTTGTGGTGGGAATAATTGGGGAATAGGTGGGAAAGTGGTAGATGGGTAGTTGATGGGTGGTGGAAGTAGGAAGAGTGAATGGTGTATGGAGAGAGATTGGTGAGAAGGTGAGTAGGTGATGTGTGCAGTCATTGGGTGACAGGGCATGTGGAGAGCTTGCGGATGGTGGGTGCATGCATGTGTACCGTTGACTTTGGAATTATGGGTATGTAGCATGTTATTGGTGTTTTGAAAAAAGCTCGTTACGCGGATGAGTTTTCCTGAGAGGATTTTGGTTGGCTCAAAATTCAGAAATTCCTCAGATGATAAATTCTTTTTCATATTTTTAAATACAAAACGCCACTTTATATTAAACTGTTCAGTTGACAGGAATATTGGAGGGCTTAAATTATTTCTTTTTGGCATTCTTTTTTTGCGTGTTTGTATCATTGCTGCTCTTTTATGCTACTCTCACTTTTCTCACCGTTCTCTCACCACTCTCCCGCCACTCTCTCACCACCACTCTCACCACCACTCTCATCACTCTCACCACTCTCACCACCACTCTCATCACTCTCACCACTCTCTCACCACCACTCTCACCACTCTTTCACCACTCTCTCACCACCACTTTCACCATTCTCACCACACTCCCACCACTCCCACCACTCTCACCACTCTCACCACTCCCACCACTCTTCCACCACTCCCACCACTCCCACCACTCCCACCACTCTTTCACCACTCTTCCACCACTCCCACCACTCCCACCACTCTTTCACCACTCTTCCACCACTCCCACCACTCCCACCACTCTTTCACCACTCTTCCACCACTCCTACCACTCTCCCACCCCTCTTACCACTTTCTCACCCCTCTCTTACCACTCACTTTTTTCCCCACTCTCCCACCACTTTCACCATTCTCTTTTTTTCGACTCTCACATTGTTTTCTCTCTCACTTCGAACAGTTGTCACCACTTTCAGCATCCTTCTCTTACCATTCCACCGCCCATCACTTCCCCATCTCCACCACCCTCACTTTCTTTTTTCCACCATTCAAGCTTCCCTTTTCCACCTCAGCAATCAGAGTCCCATTGACACCGAGCACCACGGCAGCGTCGAAGGTTACAGTGACTCCAGGCCGCACCACCAACAGGCCCTCTTCTGTCACTGTCAAGTCTTTCGTCACTCTGCAATCTTTTCTCACTGTCACCTGGTGTGTTTGTGCGTGTTTTCATGTGTACGCGTCTATGTGTGGATGCGTTTGTGTGCGTGTGTGTGCGTGTGTGTGTGTGTGTGTGTGTGTGTGTGTGTGTGTGTGTGTGTGTGTGTGTGTGTGTGTGTGTGTGTGTGTGTGTGTGTGTGTTTGTTTTGTGTGAGTATGTCTGTTTGTTGGTTAAACAGCTCATTGAGAGTTTTATAACATATTCAGAATTTTTATAGCGCTGTTTCGAGAACGCCCCGCAGAGCAATCGGATACCTTTTCATGGATGAAACCGCCATTCCTGATTACGTCACACCCTTCCATTCCTCCTTTCACCAAACCCATCAGTCCTGCCAACCCCACCAACAAACACCACACATGAGCGCTTATGCTGTACATTATGAAGCCAAGCGACCTTGAAAATGCTTCAAAAGTTTGTCATTTGGACTTCTCTCAAGATATTGCAATACAAAAATTTTATCCTTTTTGATTATTCAGTTTGAAAGCATGATAGTTTGTTTAAAAGTGAACGAGAGCGAGCAAGTATTTACCTGTAAAAAATTAATTACGATGCGCTTCATTGAGAATTGAATTTTTTTTTTCTTCCTCTACCATATAACTATTTTAGTATCCAAACTTTATTTTTTCATCGGCAATGCTAATCGAGTTTCAACTTTTGCACAATTGAAGACAGGAAACGTAAATAGGCTATGAATAATAAATTATTTGACAAAAAGGTCACTTGCCAGTAGCAAAATGCTTAACGAGCTCCGCCGTTCAACATGGAACTCAGGGTTCGATTCCCGGCTGGGCTCATGTTTGAAATTTAAAAACGGCAACTTAAGTAAAGAACAGACGCTGTGCTAGTTTGGCTAACTCACCTAGTAGTCCAGCAGCGATTAAAAAACCGTTTTCATGCTAACGCCTTGGAGCAAAGTGCTGAAAGGCGAATTGCAGACATTGATCAGATTGGTGACAAGTTGAAAAATAAAAGTAATTTTCTTCCAAGCAGGTTGCAAGAGGTGCCTCGCCTCTTCTTGCTCTTTTCATGGATGCCTCCAGAGATGATGTCCATCTCTCTCAACACACTCAATTGACGCTCATCTCTCACTAAATCATTCTTTAAATTAAAAGTAATAATTTTATTTTGTTATCAATGATTTTATTGGATTAGATTAACTTAATCACAAATAAATAAATTAATTCACATTTCTCTGCTTCGTGGTTCAATTTATTCGTCACTGCATTAACCGATGAATTCATTTATTTATGCATTGAATTATAATAGGAACTTCAATTCATTGTGTTGCCCTTCTGATTCCTGTCAGTAAAAGCAACAATTGAACAGAACAATCAAATTAATATTAATATTAATATTAATATTAATATTAATATTAATATTAATATTAATATTAATATTAATATTAATATTAATATTAATATTAATATTAATATTAATATTAATATTAATATTAATAGTCTATTCAATATTTTACTTTTTTCATTTTATTTATTTTATTTTTTTTATATTTACTCATTTATTCATTTATTTGTTTCTTTTTTTTTCTTTATTATGTGTTTATTTCATTATTCGTTTATTTATTTTTATTTATTTGTTTATTTATTTATTTATTTGTTGTTCGTATCAACTACTTACGATTCGTACAGTGCCTCTCCACTGCATCTTCAACAATCACAACCTTATCGCTCTAATCAGCAGCAGAGGACGAGGTCGAGTGCTCGTTGGGACTCGAACCGATGATGTTTGCATGAATGTTTGTGTGCGGAACACTCTAGTTTATCTCGCTGAGATCAACCAGATTAAAAAAATAAGTAAATACAACAATTTCAGATTTAATTGACTTGAAAGTAATCAAAATCAACAACTGATAAGTGAACATTGCGGGTTTTGCATTGAAAAACAAAACTGATTCCAAATTAATTATAATTATTTAGTTGAATATTAAACTTTATATGAAACCAATATAAAATAAAATCAGTGTGATGTGCGACTCATTTTACACTACAGTTATGGTTGATTTGATTCGAGTTACAAGAAACCCAGTTGATATTAAACCATCCACTTGCTCGAAAGCGTGTTTGGGGGTTTTCTGTCCGTCACTTTGATTTTAATTATTCAAACTATTTTATTAACTATTTAAAATTTTCAATTTCAAATTTGAGTTATAAAATAAAATAGAAATAAAATAAAATAGAAATAAAATAAAATAAAAATAAAATAAAATAGAAATAAAATAAAATAAAATAGAAATAAAAAAAAATAGAAATAAAATAAAATAGAAATACAATAAAATAGAAATAAAATAAAATAGAAATAAAATAAAAAAGAATTTATAAAAATAAAATTCAATATTTATAAAATAGTTACTTTAGTTAAGAGTTATAGTTTTAGTTGCTTACGAAACTTTTTGAAAAATTCCAGAAAAAGACTGAGTCCGCCTTTTCTTGTTTGAAATGCAGGCATTGCAGAGGCAATCCATTTGACAAATTACTCGAAAAGAGAGCACGCAAACGATAGAAGACCTCACAAAGGATCGAGGTTCCCAGGCAGACGTTACTTGTGAATATGTGAAATGGCTGAAGAGAAAAGAAAAGATGAAATAACCTTAGCGAACCTTCTTTTAATAGTTATTTCATATATTTGAATTTAAAAACTCAATTCTGAACCTTGATGGCCCTTTGTCTTGATTCTGTAGAAACTCTTGCTCCTTAATTTCTTGTGACGTCATAGCTTTGCTTAATTTTGCTGTTCTCCCATTTCAATTTGTTATCATTATCTATAGCCCAAAATATGATGTGATGGTAATTTCATTTGGTTATAGGCTATTATTCATTTTAGAACTTTTGATGTTCATAAAATCGATTCTATGCTAAATTTTGTTTTTAATCATAGTTTATTTATTTGCTTTCTTAGTCGGTCTTGCTCTTAGCTTTCTTGTAACATAGCAGTTTGTTTCAATCCGACACTTCTCTCATAGTTCGGTTACTCGCCGTGTTTTGTACCATCTCCAGCATCTGTCTGAAGTTGATTGAATGAAGTCTATGGAAAAAATGCACTATCTTATTTTATCTAATCTTATCTAATCAAAACATTCGTGACGCGTCCTTGAGCACTATGTTCAAATGCGTTCCTATAAATACGGTTTTACTCTCTGTGGGCTACTAGAGGACTGGACACTCTAGGACGGCATCTGTACTCCGATTGAGTTGCCGCTTCGAGAACTCAAACCTGGGTTCACCCAATCACACTTCAAAGCGGAACAGGTCAAGCAGTATGAGCAGAGATGTTACATAAAAACCATGAGATTACAAATACTCAAAGTGTAAAACAATGAAATGATTGACCATATAAACAAGTTGATAGCTTTAAAAGTCTCGAATATGATTAAGTCGGAGTTATATCAGGTTAATAGTGAGAAATATGCAAAGTCAGAATAGGAAGTCGAGGGAAGTTAGATCGAGTAGAGTGACATGAAGATAGAATGAAGATTGACTACAACAAATGACGTGTGATCAGGTTGACATAGAGCCAGAGCAATATCACGAGGGTACTTTAAGGAATTTGGATTAAACCATCGAAAAAAATCAAGGCGGTTGCATGGTGCTGGTGGCAGATTGTTTGGGAGCTCTCGCAAGGACCTGTTTATTAAGATTAATTTTGAAAGCTTGCTGGAAAGGAGGGAAGCAGTAAGAGAGACTGGGTCAGAAGGAAGGTGTTCCACAGGAAGGAAGCGCAGTAGGAGAGTGCAGACTTGGTTCAAGTGTGGTTGTTTAAAGAAATTATGAAAACTTGAATATGTAGAAGAGTCCTTTTCGTGGTGGTAGCTTGCTAAGGCTGGTTGGGTGATTAGGCGGAATACTGTTTTAAATGTTGAACATAGGAGTGAAAATTTAAAGGTTGATCTTTTGTTTAAAAGTAACCAGTGTAAGGAGGTAGGAGTAGAATTTTGGCGGGAGAAGTTTTGAGTGTCGAAAAATAAACAGGCAGCACTATTAAATGCTTTTATGAGAGAGTGTGGTGTGGCCATGGTAATTCCATAGTAAAGGAAGTTGCAATAAACAAAGCGGGACAAAATAAGCAAGAGGAATAGCAATTTAATGGTGGAAGTGTCAGAGAATGGCTTGAATTGTTTGATGCGACGGAGATAGAAAAAACAAATCCAGCTACCGACTTCATTTGTGGTGATAGAAGAAATGAAGATTCAGAAATATAACCCTAAATATGGATGGTAGAAGAGGGGACAAATGAAAGGTCAGGTGGAATATTAATTGAGGAAAGAGAGTCCAGAGTTAGCTCAAGTTTGCAAGGGTAAAGAAAATCAAATTGAGGAGGGTTGAGTTTGAAAAACATGGAATCGCACCAAGAGATGACCTCCTTGATGCATGAAAAAATGTTGGAAATGGAGGATGATAGATGTGCTTTGAGAAATGAAGTGGAAATAAAGGAGTCATCGGCGTAGAGCTGACTCTGAAGAGAGAATGAGAGGATCCTTGGAAGTTTAAAAATGTAAAGAACGAAAAAGTAGAGGACCAAAGATAGAACCCTGAAAACACCAAATGGAGAAAGATAAAAATTGAAATTGGTTGAAAGAATTTGTAAGCTCTATTGGAGAGATTGGAAAAGACCCCTTGTAAAAATGAACCAGAGCTACCGAAGAATTTTCGAGTTGTTGAAGTAGTGGAGAGAGGTCAACGGTGTGGAAGGCCGAAGAGAAGTCTAAAAAGGAAAGGAGGGAGATGTTACCTTTGACGGAGGATAGTATGAAATCATTATAGATTTTTAAGAAAAAAGGTCCAAGTGTTGTGGAAGGGACGGGATTCCGATTGAGTGGGAGGAAGCAGCTGATGGGTTCCATATAAAAGGAAGAAGCTGGAGATTAACAACCTTTTCCGACATTTTGGAAACAAAAGAAAAGTTAGCGATAGGTTCATACCTTGTTGAAAAAGAAAAGCCTGGGAATAATTTTTCAAATTATTGGTGTGCTTATGGAATTGTTGAGAAAAGAGAAAAAGGTTGCGGTAGTTGAAGAGAGATTTACTATGAATACATAGACTCCAGTATTAAACACATGAACCTTAAAATTGAAATTCAGAATCGAATCATAGCTCATAACCACACCAACTAGCAATTGAAAGCTGTTTCATATTGGAGGGATGGCTCGACGAACACTCAAAGCTCAAAGTTCCCAGTGATTCATGAAGTTGATCGAATGAAATGAGGCGGTCAAGCGCCGTGAACCCCACTTGCCTTGCTGCACTGCATTGTGTTGTATTACTATTAACATTGTCGTATTCGACTGTATTTTATTGTATTGTATTGTATTGTATTGTATTTTATTTTATTGTATTGTATTGTATTGTATTGTATTGTATTGTATTGTATTGTATTGTATTGTATTGTATTGTATTGTATTGTATTGTATTGTATTGTATTGTATTGTATTGTATTGTATTGTATTGTATTGTATTGTATTGTATTGTATTGTATTGTATTGTATTGTATTGTATTGTATTGTATTTTATTGCCTTTTATTGTATTGTATTGTGTTGTATTGTATTTCATTGCAGTGTGTATTGAAAGTTATTGTATTGTAATCAACTGTATTTAACTTTTTTTCATTCTTTTATTTTATGGTGTTTTGCCGTATTGCACTTTGATGCGTCATATTTACTGTTTTTCGTTTTGTATTATATTATAATGTATAGCACCGTATTTTTTTGTATTATACTGTATTTTATAGTAATCTATTGTCTTTCATTGCATCCGATTATTTATTGTATTGCTTTGCATTCTACGTTCATGTTTTCTATAGAATATCATTTCGCTGAATTGCACTGTTATGCATTGCATTGCATTGCATTGCATTGTAGTGACCTCATGCTGTGTATTGTGATTTTTAATTATGTATTGTAGTAATTATAATTATAATATAATTATATTGTACTATAATTATATTATAATTAGTACACAGCCCATCATGTTGTACTCTTTTGTGCCTTAGTGGAAGTTCTAGCGTGGTTTCATACAATCAAACACAATATAAACAGCAATATTTCCATATTATTTTTATAATATACTCTCTTGTAGCTACTTGCACTGTAGTATAATGATCGTATTGTACTCGATTGCTTTCCCTGGTACTCTGAGCTTTGTTGCATGTATGGCGTGAGCATGGCATATTGCCTAACTAATACGAACCTTATCGCAGGCTCGACGCGATAAGGGCGTGATAGGGAGGGTATATAATGAAGAGGCAAGAGGACTGGTAACTTGTGACGTTCATGGCAACAGCAGTTCTTCAACATGCAAAGTGGTGGGTCGGTTGGCGTTGACTTTTCAATCTTGCTGGGTGTTCGTTAATCCTATGGTTCTCCAAGTTGTAGACTGCTCACTTACAAACTGAAAATTTTGGTTTGTTTGTACCTCAGCCAAAAATGCTTTCTTGAGGCAGTTATTGTACTTCAACCACTAAAATAAACTCCCTCTAAATTGAAACATCTCAAATAAATAGGCTAACCTTAGCAAAAAAATTTTATAGCGCTCAATGCTCTGTTCGGAAGAATTTACAAAAAACACATTTTTTAAATTATGTGAGTAGTAACTCAATTTTCCAACCATTAATTATCAAACCTTTGAAGAGTTAGATGAAAAATAAGGAAATAATGAAAAATTTATGAAAATTACTGGGAATAATTCGATAATGAATATTTGAAAGGTTTTAATGATAAACTATGAGAACAATGAGGAGTAAGAGGAAAGTGAGTGAATAACTTGAGGAACTTGCATTGATAATTAGTGATTAAATGATAAATAACCGAATGAACAGACAAATGAGTGAATGAGGAAATGAGTGAAAAGGCTGATGAATGACAGAATGAAAAGGTTGATGAATGAATGAAAAGAAACTCAAATAATTAATGGAAAAGTCAGTGTTCGTCAAGAACTATGAACCATTTACATTTCACCCATCTCCACCCTCTTCACCCACTTCCTCACCCTCTTCACCCACTTCCTCACCCTCTTCACCCACTTCCTCACCCTCTTCACCCACTTCCTCACCCTCTTCACCCACTTCCTCACCCTCTTCACCCACTTCCTCACCCTCTTCACCCACTTCCTCACCCTCTTCACCCACTTCCTCACCCTCTTCACCCACTTCCTCACCCTCTTCACCCCCTCTTCACCTTTCTCACCCACTCCTTACCTTTCCCACCCACTCCTCACCTTTCCCACCCACTCCTCCCCTTTCCCACCCACTCCTCACCTTTCCCACCCACTCCTCCCCTTTCCCACCCACTCCTCACCTTTCCCACCCACTCCTCCCCTTTCCCACCCACTCCTCCCCTTTCCCACCCACTCCTCCCCTTTCCCACCCACTCCTCCCCTTTCCCACCCACTTTTCACCTTTCCCACCCACTCCTCACCTTTCCCACCCACTCCTCACCTTTCCCACCCACTCCTCACCTTTCCCACCCACTCCTCACCTTTCCCACCCACTCCTCCCCTTTCCCACCCACTCCTCACCTTTCCCACCCACTCCTCCCCTTTCCCACCCACTCCTCACCTTTCCCACCCCCTCCTCCCCTTTCCCACCCACTCCTCACCTTTCCCACCCACTCCTCCCTTTTCCCACCCACTCCTCCCCTTTCCCACCCACTCCTCCCCTTTCCCACCCACT
>OX387256.1:3543475-3553475 GCA_947562095.1 Branchellion lobata | reverse complement strand
AATGGATGGATGAACGGATGGATGAATCGATGGATAAACCGATTGATGAATGACTAGATAAATAGACAAATGGTCACTTGGTGAATGGAAGGATGGATAGATGAATGAATGATGAGTCGAGACGTATGAATAATTAGATAGATGGTAAGTTGGTGGATGGCTGGATGGTGAATCAATGGCGGATGGGTAAGTGGTGAGTCTGTGGAAAATGGACGGAATGATGGGAGGAATGATGGATGGTGAAGTTGTGGATGTATGAATAGCTGGTGAGTTTGTAACTTTAAAGGTGTTAGGTTGATGAATGACTAAAAGCATGAATGATGGATGGATGGTGACGACGACTGCCCTTCCTTCTCCTCTTCTTCTTCCCCTATTTCCTCTTTTACTCTTCCTTCTCCTCTTCTTCTTCCCCTATTTCCTCTTTTACTCTTCCTTCTCCTCTTCTTCTTCCCCTATTTCCTCTTTTACTTCCTTTTCCTCTTCTTCTTCTCCTATTTCCCCTTTTACTTCCTTCTTTTCTTCTTCCTCTTCTTCTTCTCCTATTTCCCCTTTCACTTCCTTCTCTTCTTCTTCCTCTTCTTCCCTTTTCTTTTTTTTCTTTTTAATTTTTTTTCATCAACAAAAGGCCGTTCTACCTTAAACCCCCTCTGTTTTGGAGCCCTTTGAGTCTGAAGAGTGATAAAGAATGCAAGTTCTTGTTAACTTATCGCAGATTTGTGTTCAAAGAACTTTATTTTCAAACTTTATCAGCATTTATCATTATTTTTTGTTATTTTTTGGTATTTTATTATACGTTAACTGCGTATAATGCCACTGTTACAATACTCGTATTTTCATTGTATTGTATTGAATTTTTTGTATTTTACTGTAGTGTACTGTATTGTATTTTATTGTATTGCTTAGTATTTTATTGTAGTGTGTTGTATTCTTTTTTTTATACCGTTTTGTATTGTATTTTACTGTATTTTATTTTATGTTATTGTGTTGCTTTGCATTGTTTTGTACTGTACTTTATTGTATTGTATAGTATTTTATTGTATTGTTTTGTACTGCACTTTATTGTGTTGTATGGTATTTTATTGCATTGTTTTGTACTGTACTTTATTGTGTTGTATGGTATTCTATTGCATTGTATTGTATTGTGTTATATTGTTTTGTATTGTATTTTATTTTATTGTTTTGTTTTGTTTTGTGTTTGATGGTAGTGTTTTGTTTTGTATTGTATTGTATTGTATTGTATTGTATTGTATTGTACTGTATTTTATTGTATTTTATGTTATTTTATTGTATTGTATTTTATTTTATTTTATTTTATTTTATTGTATTTTATTTTATTTTATTTTATTTTATTGTTTTGTTTTGTATTTTATTTTAATAGGTTGTATTTTATTTAACTTTTTTCAATTTTTTTGTTTTGTATTGTTTTGTATTTTATTGTATTGTATTTTATTTTATTATTTTTTATTGTGTTTTGTTGCATTTAATTGTCTAGCTTTTTTATTGTATTGTATTTTATTGTATTGTATTGTATTTCATTGTATTATATTGTATTGTATTGTATTGTATTGTATTGTATTGTACTGTATTGTAATGTATTGTATTGTATTGTATTGTATTTCATTGTATTATATTGTATTCTATTATATTGTTTTGTATTGTGTTTAATTTTATTGTAGTGTTTTGTATTGTTTTGTATTTTTTTGTGTTTTATTGTATTTTATTGTATTTTATTGTATTTTATTGTATTTTATTGTATTTTATTGTATTTTATTGTATTTTATTGTATTTTATTGTATTTTATTGTATTTTATTGTATTTTAATGTATTTTATTGTCTTTTATTGTATTTTATTGTATTTTATTGTATTTTATTGTATTTTATTGTATTTTGATGTATTTTATTGTATTTCATTGTATTTTATTGTATTTTATTGTATTTTATTGTATTTTATTGTATTTTATTGTATTTTATTGTATTTTATTGTATTTTATTGTATTGTTTTGTATTGTATTGTGTTTTTTTTATTGTATTGTATTGTTTCGTTTTGTTTCGTATTGTGTTGTATTGTATTGTAGTGTATTGTATTGCATTGTATTGTATTGTCCTGGATTAATTCGACTTCTTCCATTGTCATCAAAGGTTCACATATCTTCCATGTCCTTATTTCCTGGAAATATTTTTTATCTTTTATAACTTTTCCATTTTTTCATCATATTTTTTTTTCAATCTTTTCAAGTTTCTATGTTGATTGACTTTTTATTCTTTGTTCTACTGCAATTTCTTTGTTCTACTGCAATATCTTTGTTCTACTGCAATTTCTTTGTTCTACTGCAATTTCTTTGTTCTACTGCAATTTCTTTGTTTTACTGCAATTTCTTTGTTTTACTGCGATATCATTGATTTTTCATTATTTCACATTATTTTGTTCATACCATCAATACGGGTAATTATCATTGCTGTTTGTAAGTTCGCTATAGGCCTTTGTGAGTCCTTGTTCTTTTATTGAGCTTTGTTTGTTCTTTTTATATCTTTGTTCTTCTTTCATTCATATTTTCTAAACTTTTATCTTCGCTATCAATTATTATTCATAAGTCACTCTTTATTATTATTATTATTATTCATAAATCACTCTTTATTATTATTATTATTATTCATAAATCACTCTTTATTATTATTATTATTATTATTCATAAATCACTCTTTATTATTATTATTATTCATAAATCACTCTTTATTATTATTATTATTGTTCATAAATCACTCTTTATTATTATTATTATTATTCATAAATCACTCTTTATTATTATTATTATTCATAAATCACTCTTTATTATTATTATTCATAAATCACTCTTTATTATTATTATTATTATTATTATTATTATTCATAAATCACTCTTTATTATTATTATTATTCATAAATCACTCTTTATTATTATTATTCATAAATCACTCTTTATTATTATTATTCATAAATCACTCTTTATTATTATTATTATTCATAACTCACTCTCTATTATTATTATTATTCATAAATCACTCTTTATTATTATTATTATTCGTAAATCACTCTTTATTATTATTATTATTCATAAATCACTCTTTATTATTATTATTATTCATAACTCACTCTCTATTATTATTATTATTCATAAATCACTCTTTATTATTATTATTATTCATAAATCACTCTTTATTATTATTATTATTATTCATAAATCACTCTTTATTATTATTATTATTCATAACTCACTCTTTATTATTATTATTATTCATAAATCACTCTTTATTATTATTATTATTCATAACTCACTCTTTATTATTATTATTATTCATAACTCACTCTCTATTATTATTATTATTCATAAATCACTCTTTATTATTATTATTATTCATAAATCACTCTTTATTATTATTATTATTCATGAATCACTCTTTATTATTATTATTATACATAAATCACTCTTTATTATTTTTATTATTTATAACTCACTCTTTTATATTATTATTATTCATAAATCACTCTTTATTATTATTATTATTCATAAATCACTCTTTATTATTATTATTATTCGTAAATCACTCTTTATTATTATTATTATTATTCATAACTCACTCTTTATTATTATTATTATTCATAACTCACTCTCTATTATTATTATTATTCATAAATCACTCTTTATTATTATTATTATTCATAAATCACTCTTTATTATTATTATTATTCATGAATCACTCTTTATTATTATTATTATACATAAATCACTCTTTATTATTTTTATTATTCATAACTCACTCTTTATTATTATTATTATTCATAAATCACTCTTTATTATTATTATTATTCATAAATCACTCTTTATTTTTATTATTATTCGTAAATCACTCTTTATTATTATTATTATTCGTAAATCACTCTATATTATTATTATTATTCATAAATCACTCTTTATTATTATTATTATTCATAAATCACTCTTTATTATTATTATCATTAATAAATCACTCTTTATAATTATTATTATTCATAAATCACTCTTTATTATTATTATTATTCGTAAATCACTCTTTATTATTATTATTATTCATAAATCACTCTTTATTATTATTATTATTCATAAATCACTCTTTATTATTATTATTATTCGTAAATCACTTTTTATTATTATTATTATTCATAAATCACTCTTTATTATTATTATTATTCATAAATCACTCTTTATTATTATTATTATTCATAAATCACTCTTTATTATTATTATTATTATTCATAAATCACTCTTTATTATTATTATTATTCATAACTCACTCTTTATTATTATTATTATTCATAAATCACTCTTTATTATTATTATTATTCATAACTCACTCTTTATTATTATTATTATTCATAACTCACTCTCTATTATTATTATTATTCATAAATCACTCTTTATTATTATTATTATTCGTAAATCACTCTTTATTATTATTATTATTCATAAATCACTCTTTATTATTATTATTATTCATAAATCACTCTTTATTATTATTATTATTCGTAAATCACTCTTTATTATTATTATTATTCATAAATCACTTTTTATTATTATTATTATTCATAAATCACTCTTTATTATTATTATTATTATTCATAAATCACTCTTTATTATTATTATTATTCATAAATCACTCTTTATTATTATTATTATTCGTAAATCACTCTTTATTATTATTATTATTCGTAAATCACTCTTTATTATTATTATTATTCGTAAATCACTCTTTATTATTATTATTATTCATAAATCACTCTTTATTATTATTATTATTCATAAATCACTCTTTATTATTATTATTATTCATAAATCATCTTTATTATTATTATTATTCGTAAATCACTCTTTATTATTATTATTATTCATAAATCACTCTTTATTATTCTTATTATTCATAAATCACTCTTTATTATTATTATCATTCATAAATCACTCTTTATTATTATTATTATTCATAAATCACTCTTTATTATTATTATTATTCATAAATCACTCTTTATTATTATTATTATTCATAAATCACTCTTTATTATTATTATTATTATTCATAAATCACTCTTTATTATTATTATTATTATTCATAAATCACTTTTTATTATTTCTATTATTATTCATAAATCACTCTTTATTATTATTATTATTCATAAATCACTCTTTATTATTATTATTATTATTCATAATTCACTCTTTATTATTATTATTATTCATAAATCACTCTTTATTATTCGTGAATCACCTTTTGTCATTAATATTAATAAAAAATTTCTCATTTATAAATTTTTTTTTTTTTCTTTATATATTAATCTTTCTTATTATTTATAAATTAATATTTCTTATTATTTATTTATTAATCTTTATTATTATTCATTAATTAATCTTTATTATTATTTATATATTAATCTTTCTTATTATTTATTAATTAATCTTTCTTATTATTTATAAATTAGTATTTCCTATTATTTATCAATTAATCTTTATTATTATTTATAATTTATTCTTTCTTATTATTTATATATTAATATTTCTTATTATTTATTTATTTATCTTTATTATAATTCATAAATTAATTTTTATTATAATTTAGTTATTCGTAGCTTAATTCTCTTCTTATCCTGCTTGAACACTGCCTTGTAGGTTTATATTGTCAAAATTGTATTCACCTCGGCTTCTTTATCTTCATCGCTGATAATCGCTCGCCAACATCACACTCATACAAATATTAAGGGAAACGATAAGAGATCTGTTAATAGAATGCTCTGTTTCATAAGTTTTAAGGCTCTTTTCAACTCAAAGCAAACATTTAAAAAATTCTTTTCAGGTACAAAAATCTTTTTTTTTAATCAATTCAAAATAATTGTTCAAAAAAAAATTTTGTTCACACCTACAAAACGTATTTTCGAAACGGAAAGAATCGAAGAATGAGCAGCAGGCAGTTGAGACTTGCAACCACCCCACAGGAACACCGCCAACTTCATGACCGAGGAAATTATCAACCCTTCAAGGTTACTCTTCCTTGTTACTCTTTGTCGTTCGTGTCTGTTGACCCTGCTTGTTGTTTGTGTCTGTTGACCCTGTTTGTTGTTCGTGTCTGTTGACCCTGTTTGTTGTTCGTGTCTGTTGACCCTGCTTGTTGTTTGTGTCTGTTGACCCTGTTTGTTGTTCGTGTCTGTTGACCCTGCTTGTTGTTTGTGTCTGTTGACCCTGTTTGTTGTTCGTGTCTGTTGACCCTGTTTGTTGTTCGTGTCTGTTGACCCTGCTTGTTGTTTGTGTCTGTTGACCCTGTTTGTTGTTCGTGTCTGTTGACCCTGCTTGTTGTTTGTGTCTGTTGACCCTGTTTGTTGTTCGTGTCTGTTGACCCTGTTTGTTGTTCGTGTCTGTTGACCCTGCTTGTTGTTTGTGTCTGTTGACCCTGTTTGTTGTTCGTGTCTGTTGACCCTGTTTGTTGTTCGTGTCTGTTGACCCTGTTTGTTGTTCGTGTCTGTTGACCCTGCTTGTTGTTTGTGTCTGTTGACCCTGTTTGTTGTTTTTGTGTGTTGTTCATGTTTGTTGTTCCTGTTTGTTGTTCCTGTTTGTTGTTCCTGTTTGTTGTTCCTGTTTGTTGTTCATGTTTATTGTTCATGTTTGTTGTTCCGGTTTGTTGTTCATGTTCGTTGATCCGGTTTGTTGTTCCGGTTTGTTGTTCCTGTTTGTTGTTCCGGTTTGTTGTTCCTGTTTGTTGTTCCTGTTTGTTTTTCCTGTTTGTTGTTCGTTTCTGTTGACCCTGTTCGTTGTTCGTGTCTGTTGACCCTGTTTGTTGTTCATGTCTGTTGACCCTGTTTGTTGTTCCTGTTTGTTGTTCATGTTTGTTGTTCCTGTTTGTTGTTCCGGTTTGTTGTTCATGTTCGTTGTTCCGGTTTGTTGTTCCGGTTTGTTGTCCCTGTTTGTTGTTCCGGTTTGTTGTTCCTGTTTGTTGTTCCGGTTTGTTGTTTCTGTTTGTTGTTTTTGTTTTTAGTTCCATTTTTCCTGTTCTTTGTTTTGTTTTTTTTTCCCGTTTGTTGTTCATGTTTTTTGAGCACCACGTGACGATGAGACCATTCAGGAACCTTCCGCTGTCCATCTGCATCGGAGTGCCTATCACGGTGATCATCTACGTCCTCACCAACGTCTCCTACTTCACTGTCATGTCGGTGCAAGAAATGATCGACTCCCCAGCTGTTGCCTTGGTTACTGGTGGTTACTGGTGGTTACTGGTGGTTACTAGGGGTTTCTGGTGATTGGTGGGGATTGCTGGTAGTTGCTTATGGTTGTTGGTGGTTGTTGGTGGTTGCTGGTGGTTGTTGGTGGTCGTTGGTGGTTGTTGGTGGTTGTTGGTGATTGCTGTTAGCTGCTGATGGTTGCTGAGTGGTTTTTGGGTCCATGTTGTATGAGTGAATATTTAATGATTGATAGGGGGGTTGGTGAGATGTTGCTGAGGTAGGTGGTGGGGAGGTTGTTGAGATGTGATTTCGTAGTTTTTGGGATGTTAGGTCAGTTGGATTTGAAGGTTGTGAAGGTTATAGTTGTAGCGACAAGACGAAAAAAATTTTTTGGTGGTGTTGGAGGTTGAGGAGTATGAAGTGTGGTTTGCTTGTTGGTGTTGGATGAGAGCACAACTACCACATGTTGCTCCATCCTGTTTGTTGACCATGTCGGAATGACATACAACAAACTCACTCAGGCCACAAATCCAACAACCATGATCCAAATAAAACAAGCCGTCAAAACAAAACGACATCAAACACGTCACACTGAAACAAAATTGAGCACAACCACATTCTTGGTTTCCTACACCCCATTGGAGAGACATCATCTCAACACACACACACACACACACACACACACACACACACACACACACACACACACACACACACACACACACACACACACACACACACACACACACACACACACAAACACACACACACACACACACAAACACACACACACACACACACACACACACACACTCACACACACACACACACACACACACACACAGACATGGGCGAACGAAGCAATGCCAAACGTGGCCTGGCTTGTTCCAATTTTTGTAGCGCTGTCGTGTTTTGGCGCTGCCAATGGCTCTCTTTTTTCAGGAGGGAGGTGAGTGGAGAGAGATGGTGGAAGGATGATGATCGTTTTTTCATAGAAAGGTGGATAAGCGGGTGTTTTTAGGAGGAGATGGAGAGTGTTTCAAAGAGTTTTCGGTTGGAAGGATGTGATTGAGAAAAAAACTAGAAACGGTAGAAAGAGGCTTGTTAGTTTGATATCTCGATCATTTTGCTCCTAATTTACTTCAAGCTTGCTCAAAACATCAAAGTTTCGGTTAATTTGTTATTGTCCGTTCGTTTTACTTTTTGCTATTTTTTTGTAAAAGTTCCTGTAACATGAAACATTTTTCAATGGTTATTTATTTCATATGATTTTAAGTTATTCCTTAATTCTAGCTTTTCAAGGTTCATCAATTGGACTTTATAGTGAATTTCGCTTCAAGTTTACACTTGTAACATTTTTATTTTTTTAATTATTTTTTTAAATATTTATTTTTTTTATTAATTTTTCAATTAATTTTAAATTATTTTTTTAATTATTTTTCAATTATTTTTTTAATTATTTTTTCAATTATTTTTTCAATTATTTTTTCAATTATTTTTTTAATTATATTTTTAATTATTTTTCAATATTCTGAATTATTCTTCATTTCTTATACATGTCTGCGCCTGAGGCATAAGGGTTAGCTTGCTCCACTTTGAAGCGTGAACAGCTAAGCTCAAATTTGATTCTTGAAAGAAGAAACACAAGTAAAGAACAGACGCCGTCTTAGAGTGGCCGAGTCTTCTAGTAGTCCACAGCAAGTGGACTCCTTCCCTGGTAGTGCCTTTGAACAAAGGGCTGAAAGGCGCTATAGAAATGCATTGATCAGAAAAGATTGGGAAAGAATGAAGTTGCATAGCAGGAAGAAAGTAGAAAGGTGTTGTGAAGGTTTTTGGGGCTGGTTTCGTGGTTTGTGATGGGAATAGGTGAAGGGACAGTTCAGGGTAACTCCAGCTGATGGGATTAACGGAGGGGCGGTTGGTGCGGATAGTCGTATAGTTGTCTAATCTAATCCAATCAATAAATTTGTAATGCGCCTTTTAGCATTATGTTCAAAGGCGCTTTCATGGAAACGGTTCCACTTACTGTGGGCTACTAGAGGACACCCAAACCCATCAAACATTGCCCATCATCAACCAAGCACCACCACCATCACCACCACAAAGACTCATGTATGCAGCAGCCCGAAATGACCACCTCCCCTCCATCCTAGGCATGGTGCATGTCCATAAGTTCTCGCCTGTTCCAGCCTTCATCATTATCGTCAGTGTGTGTGTGTTTGTTTGTGCGTGTGTGTGTTTGTTTGTGTGTGTTTGTGTGTGTGTGTGTGTGTGTGTGTGTGTGTGTGTGTGTGTGTGTGTGTGTGTGTGTGTGTGTGTGTGTGTGTGTGTGTGTGTGTGTGTGTGTGTGTGTGTGTGTGTGTGTGTGTGTGTGTGTGTGTGTGTGTGTGTGTGTGTGTGTGTGTGTGTGTGTGTGTGTGTGTGTGTGTGTGTGTGTGTGTGTGTGTGTGTGTGTGTGTATTCTTGCTGTTTTTATTATGACTAGCATCTTTTTATTAAAAAGAGCAAAACTTGCAAGCCACTCAAAGAACATTTCTAACGACATTAGTACTTTTTCATCCGCTCATCAAAACCTCTTCATCCCACCCATCCATTCACTCACCCCACTCTCTTCATCACACCCATCCATTCACTCACCCCACTCTCTTCATCACACCCATCCATTCACTCACCCCACTCTCTTCATCACACCCATCCATTCACTCCATTCACTCACCCCACTCTCTTCATCACACCCATCCATTCACTCACCCCACTCTCTTCATCACACATATTCATCCACTCATC
>OX387256.1:3533475-3535975 GCA_947562095.1 Branchellion lobata | reverse complement strand
AAAGACGATGATGATGAAGAAGATGTTGAAATTAAGAGTTGACGTCATTGCTGGTAGCGTCTGGAAATCGCTGAGTGATTGCAAAATCTTTATAATTACGTTAATCTTACGTTGATCTTCCGTCATTACCACCTTATCACTATGACATCAGTACGTTATTAGGTTATGGTTACGTCATCACAACATTGTCTTTATGCTTTCGTTAAGTTTTTATTATGTTATTATTAAGGTAACCTCATTGTATAACTCAGTTATCATCAAACTATCATTACTTTACCATTACGTCATCATTACGTCATCACTATTTTTATTATACGTCATCAGTACGTCATCATCATCATCATCATCACGTTGTCATCACGTTTTTCCCATTTTGAGAGAATAAGCTTCGCGTTTTCCCTAAATTAACTTAATCCTGCTTTATCATTATGTTATGATCCTTTTAATCTTACGTTGTCATTACGTTGTCGTTACGTTGTTATCAACTTGTGGTTATCAACTTTTGGTTATCAACTTGTGGTTATCAACTTGTGGTTATCAACTTGTGGTTATCAACTTGTGGTTATCAACTTGTGGTTATCAACTTTTGATTATCAACTTGTGGTTATATCATAATAACAGTACGATTCTCTTCTTTTTCCATAGTATCTATGAAATCAAATCCAGACAAACGCTGGAGATGGTACAAAACCTAGCGAACATTTGAAAATAACGAAAAGAGTGAAAATTAACTTGAAGAGCGTCATAGAAGTTGAAGGACAAGTAGGATGGAACACATGAAGGAAGAGAAATTTTAACGGCATTCAACTATAAAAAAGCAACTAGGAGTACTACGAGGGAAGCTTGAGAAAGAGGTGCAAATCAAATTATTGAAGCAGTTCTTATTCAGTTATCACCGCCTGACCGTTCAAATGAATGCTTCTCTTACGGCGTCATCATGGCTTTGGGACGTCACGGTCGCTCTGCTTGTCGTCACTTCGCTAACTCACAACAACATTCAACATATTATGTGTGGTCCTCTGGAGGTTGTTTCATGACATTCTGTGTGGTCCTCTGAAGATTGTTCCATGATATTCTGTGTGGTCCTCTGAAGATTGTTCCATGATATTTTGTGTGGTCGTCTGAAGATTGTTCCATGATATTCTGTGTGGTCCTCTGGAGATTGTTCCATGATATTCTGTGTGGTCCTCTGGAGGTTGTTCCATGATATTCTGTGTGGTCCTCTGAAGATTGTTCCATGACATTCTGTGTGGTCCTCTGGAGGTTGTTCCATGATATTCTGTGTGGTCCTCTGGAGATTGTTCCATGATATTCTGTGTGGTCCTTTGGAGGTTGTTCCATGATATTCTGTGTGGTCCTCTGAAGATTGTTCCATGATATTTTGTGTGGTCCTCTGAAGATTGTTCCATGATATTCTGTGTGGTCCTCTGGAGGTTGTTCCATGATATTCTGTGTGGTCCTCTGAAGATTGTTCCATGATATTCTGTGTGGTCCTCTGGAGATTGTTCCATGATATTCTGTGTGGTCCTCTGAAGATTGTTCCATGATATTTTGTGTGGTCCTCTGAAGATTGTTCCATGATATTCTGTGTGGTCCTCTGAAGATTGTTCCATGATATTTTGTGTGGTCGTCTGAAGATTGTTCCATGATATTCTGTGTGGTCCTCTGGAGGTTGTTCCATGATATTCTGTGTGGTCCTCTGAAGATTGTTCCATGATATTTTGTGTGGTCGTCTGAAGATTGTTCCATGATATTCTGTGTGGTCCTCTGGAGGTTGTTCCATGATATTCTGTGTGGTCCTCTGAAGATTGTTCCATGATATTCTGTGTGGTCCTCTGGAGGTTGTTCCATGATATTCTGTGTGGTCCTCTGAAGATTGTTCCATGACATTCTGTGTGGTCCTCTGAAGGTTGTTCCATGATATTCTGTGTGGTCCTTTGGAGATTGTTCCATGATATTCTGTGTGGTCCTCTGGAGATTGTTCCATGATATTCTGTGTGGTCCTCTGGAGATCGTTTCATGATATTCTGTGTGGTCCTTTCAAGAGTGTCCAAGCACCAACTCCACGCTGCGACTTACAGCTGTTATGTGAAATTCAGCGTGTGGAGTTTAGAGTTGAGAAAGGGCAAATGACTGATGAACGTCAGAAGGTTGTTTGTCGTGCAAACAGAGGGCTGTCAATGTCACGTGCTCATGCTCCCAAGTCCTACTGCTGTGCTGTTGTGGGAGGATAGCATGGGGTGTAATCGAACTGAAATAAAGAATTCAGTATGATATAAAATTTGATTTTATTGAACTCAACTGTGGCATCAATTTTATTTATTCATTATATTTTGAGAGGTCTGTGTCGTGCCTCATTTTTGTTCTTTATGACCCTTCCTCGTGCCTTCTTCTTCCACTCCAACCTGTGGTCAGCTTCTCTACATTTGTCGTGTCTGTTGCATTTGATTCACAAAAGCAAGATGTGTTTCGTTTGCTGGCCTGTTGGTATTCTTGCGTT
>OX387256.1:3528475-3530975 GCA_947562095.1 Branchellion lobata | reverse complement strand
CCTCCATCTCCAACCTCCATCTCCAACCTCCATCTCCAAATTCTTCTATCTCCAACCTCCATCTCCAACCTCCATCTCCAACCTCCACCTCCAACCTCCATCTCCAACCTCCATCTCCAACCTCCACCTCCAACCTCCATCTCCAACCTCCATCTCCAACCTCCATCTCCAACCTCCATCTCCAACCTCCATCTCCAACCTCCATCTCCAACCTCCATCTCCAACCTCCATCTCCAACCTCCATCTCCAACCTCCATCTCCAACTTCCATCTCCAACCTCCACCTCCAACCTCCATCTCCAACCTCCATCTCCAACCTCCATCTCCAACCTCCACCTTCAACCTCCACCTCCAACCTCCATCTCCAACTTCCATCTCCAACCTCCATCTCCAACCTCCACCTCCAACCTCCATCTCCAACCTCCATCTCCAACCTCCATCTCCAACCTCCACCTCCAACCTCCACCTCCAACCTCCACCTCCAACCTCCATCTCCAACCTCCACTTCCAACCTCCATCTCCAACCTCCACCTCCAACCTCCATCTCCAACCTCCATCTCCAACCTCCATCTCCAACCTCCATCTCCAACCTCCATCTCCAACCTCCATCTCCAACCTCCATCTCCAACCTCCATCTCCAACCTCCATCTCCAACCTCCATCTCCAACCTCCATCTCCAACCTCCACCTCCAACCTCCATCTCCAACCTCCATCTCCAACCTCCATCTCCAACCTCCATCTCCAACTTCCATTTCCAACCTCCACCTCCAACCTCCACCTCCAACCTCCACCTCCAACCTCCATCTCCAACCTCCACTTCCAACCTCCATCTCCAACCTCCACCTCCAACCTCCATCTCCAACCTCCATCTCCAACCTCCATCTCCAACCTCCATCTCCAACCTCCATCTCCAACCTCCATCTCCAACCTCCATCTCCAACCTCCATCTCCAACCTCCATCTCCAACCTCCATCTCCAACCTCCATCTCCAACCTCCACCTCCAACCTCCATCTCCAACCTCCATCTCCAACCTCCATCTCCAACCTCCATCTCCAAATTCCATCTCCAACCTCCATCTCCAACCTCCACCTCCAACCTCCATCTCCAACCTCCACCTCCAACCTCCACCTCCAACCTCCATCTCCAAATTCCATCTCCAACCTCCACCTCCAACCTCCATCTCCAACCTCCATCTCCAACTTCCACCTCCAACCTCCATCTCCAACCTCCATCTCCAACCTCCATCTCCAAATTCTTCCATCTCCAACCTCCATCTCCAACCTCCATCTCCAACCTCCATCTCTAACCTCCATCTCCAACCTCCATCTCCAACCTCCATCTCCAACCTCCATCTCCAACCTCCACCTCAAACCTCCATCTCCAACCTCCACCTCCAACCTCCACCTCCAACCTCCATCTCCAACCTCCACCTCCAACCTCCATCTCCAACCTCCACTTCCAACCTCCACCTCCAACCTCCATCTCCAACCTCCACCTCCAACCTCCACCTCCAACCTCCATCTCCAACCTCCACCTCCAACTTCCATCTCCAACCTCCATCTCCAACCTCCACCTCCAACTTCCATCTCTCGTTTTCTCAAACCCTTTGGAAAGCTTTCATTTCTGCCTCGTTCAAAACCATTCAATCAAACTCCCCTAATCTATTTGATCCTCTCAAAAACTATTTCAACACCACCAACACGCTCAAGCCATTCACCCGATAAACTACCATTTAATCAGCACATGACGTCTGTCTTTTGCTCCTCTATCATCTTCGTGCCATCCCTCACATTCGTTCGTTTCTCACAAATGACATGGCCTCAACCCTGCCTCGAAACATGGACTGGGTTGTTGGGAGATTGAATGGGTGGGTGATTGATAATGATATTTTTAATGATGAGAGAGAGATATATATATATATAAATATAAATATATATATATATATATATATATATATATTAAAAAAAGCAAAGAAGGAAGGAAGTGAGAGATGAAGGGAGGGATGGAGGGAGGGATGAAGGGAGGGATGAAGGGAGGGAAGAAGGGAGGGATGAAGGGAGGGATGAAGGGAGAGGAGAATGGAGGGAAAAAAAAAGGAAGGAAAGAAGGAAGAAAGGATTGGGAGAAAAAAGAAAAACAGAAATGAAGGAAGAAAGGTGGGTGTTAGTGGGTGAAGCTCGAACTAGGTTGATGGCTGCAACGACAAGTGGAGCGTGCAGGTGGAGCAGGGTGGGAGTGGAGGGATGGTGGAAGATGGATAAAGATGAAAGGATGGAAAACATGAGTGAACGAGCAGATAAATGAGTATAACTAGAAACACCCATGAGAAGATGGAAGAAGATGGAAGGAGGTGGATGGAGAGATGGATAAGAAGATGGAAGGAGATTTTAATGGATGAGTTGAAATCTAAACAAGCTATCTCACGTGAGTCTGCTCTTCGTCTCACCTGGTTCCTCACTTGGGCATCCCTCACTTGCTCTTTGTTTCATTCATCTGTCCA
>OX387256.1:3515975-3520975 GCA_947562095.1 Branchellion lobata | reverse complement strand
TTGTTGGAAATTGGATGTTGTGTTCAGTGTGATCCAATTGGAGACAGGGTTGAGAACATGCTTGTGGACAGGCTTTTTGATGGTGCAGTGTTGATGCTCCCGACAACTTACGTAGCGGTGGAGCGTGAGAAAAAAGATGGGAAGAAGGAGAAGAATGAGGAAAGGAATGGTGGGTTGCTGAATGAAGAAAAGTTGGATGAGAGGATTGATGGTGAAAAGAAGAGTGGGAAGAAGGGTGGGGGAAGGATGGGTGGGGAGGAGGGTGTGGGAATGAGGGAGAAGGGTGTGAGGGCTGCATCACAGCAAGGTGTTCCAGACTCTTGTCTTGTGTCTGTCTTTTCATTTTGTAGCGCCTGTTCTGGAACCAGATTTTCACCTGGATTGAAAGACAAAGAATTTATCAAACACATGAGATTTGAATGAGAAGTCTGCTACTTCATCGGAGCTGTCCGCCACTACGCTGGTAGCATTAGTGGCAGCACTAATGAAGACTCTCTTCTTTGGCATCACCGCTTGGCAGCCCACTCAGCCCACGCACCACTCGAGCAGGTGCAACAAATAACTTAAGTACAGAAAAACGCATCGAAATAAGTCTAAGCCTTGTTTTTAACCATTTTAACTTTTTGTTTTCATCACCCTCGTTCCTTCTTTATTCCCTTTTTATTCCTTTTCCTTCTGTTTATAGAAACTTTTATCTTCCTACTCCCCTTCCACCTCTTCTTCCATCTCTTCCACCCCTTCTTCCATCTCTTCCACCCCTTCTTCCATCTCTTCCACCCCTTCTTCCATCTCTTCCACCCCTTCTTCCATCTCTTCCACCCCTTCTTCCATCTCTTCCACCCCTTCTTCCATCTCTTCCACCCTTTCTTCCATCTCTTCCACCCCTTCTTCCATCTCTTCCACCCCTTCTTCCATCTCTTCCACCTCTTCTTCTTTTTCTTCCACCCCTTCTTCCATCTCTTCCACCCCTTCTTCCATCTCTTCCACCCCTTCTTCCATCTTCTCCACCCCTTCTTCCATCTCTTCCACCCCTTCTTCCATCTCTTTCACCCTTTCTTCCATCTCTTCCACCCCTTCTTCCATCTCTCCCTCTTCTCCTTTTTTCACCTTTTCCACCTTTCCTTCATCAGTCCTTTTTATATGCTTCAATTTCCTTTCCCTTCATTTCAATTTACCTTATTTCACCCATTTCGGACCAACTTTCTTTATACTCCACCATACTTTCAATTCTTTTCACTTTCACTCATCATTTCTCCTCTCTTCCATTCCTCTTCCACTCCTCACCTCCACCCATCTCTTCCACTCCTCTTCCACTCCTCTTCCACTTCTCACCTCCACCCATCTCTTCCACTCTTCACCTCTTCCACTCCTCTTCCACTCCTCTTCCACTCCTCTTCCACTCCTCACCTCCACCCATCTCTTCCACTCCTCACCTCTTCCACTCCTCTTCCACTCCTCACCTCCACCCATCTCTTCCACTTCTCACCTCCACCCATCTCTTCCACTCCTCACCTCCACCCATCTCTTCCACTCCTCACCTCCACCCATCTCTTCCACTCCTCACCTCCACCCATCTCTTCCACTCCTCACCTCCACCCATCTCTTCCACTCCTCACCTCCACCCATCTCTTCCACTCCTCACCTCCACCCATCTCTTCCACTCCTCACCTCCACCCATCTCTTCCACTCCTCACCTCCACCCATCTCTTCCACTCCTCACCTCCACCCATCTCTTCCACTCCTCACTTCCACCCATTCTTTTCCCTTTCACATTCAAGCATTGTTTCCACACACCAGCCCACCTGTTGAGCAGTGAGTTTGAGGAGAGATGCCAACTGATCTCTCTCGGGAGCTGAAAGGTACCTCTGTGCCTTGAACCTTCTCTCTAACTCGTACACCTGCCAGTACACGTTTGAACTCGCCTTACTGCGAAACAAACTGTGATACAACACAACACACTGTGATACAACAAAACACACTGTGATATAACACAACACACTGTGATACAACAAAACACACTGTGATATAACACAACACACTGTGATACAACACAACACACTGTGATACAACACAACACAATGTGATACAACACAACACAATGTGATACGACACAACTTACTGGGATACCACACAACACACTGTGATACAAAACAACACACTGTGATTCAAAACAACACACTGTGATACAACACAACACACTGTGATACGACACAACACACTGTGATACAACACAACACACTGTGATACGACACAACACACTGTGATACAACACAACACACTGTGATACAACACAACACACTGTGATACAACACAACACACTGTGATACAACACAACACACTGTGATACAACTCAACACACTGTGATATAACACAACACACTGTGATACAACACAACACACTGTGATACAACGCAACACACTGTGATAAAACACAGCACACTGTGATACAACACAACACACTGTGATACAACACAACACACTGTGATACAACACAACACACTGTGATTCAAAACAATACACTGTGATACAACACAACACACTGTGGTACAACACAACACACTGTGATACAACGCAACACACTGTGATAAAACACAGCACACTGTGATACAACACAACACACTGTGATACAACACAACACACTGTGATACAACACAGCACACTGTGATACAACACAACACACTGTGATACAACACAACACACTGTGATTCAAAACAACACACTGTGATACAACACAACACACTGTGGTACAACACAACACACTGTGATACAACGCAACACACTGTGATAAAACACAGCACACTGTGATACAACACAACACACTGTGATACAACACAACACACTGTGATACAACACAGCACACTGTGATACAACACAACACACTGTGATACAACACAACACACTGTGATACAACACAACTTTGATACAATGCTGAACAAAACTTTCTATAATGACATAAAACGAAAAGGTTCAAGGTTTAAGGCACTTTGTTGCGATTTGTTGCAGGTTTGTTGCCGTTTGTTGCGGTTTGTTGCAGGTTTGTTGCGGTTTGTTGCAGGTTTTGTTCAAATGCCACTTCAACTTCATTCAATTTTGTTTTTTGTTTTTTTTTTCGTTTTGCGCTTAGCGTTGTTGTGGCTGGTTGCTTTTGTGCTCGGAGGCTGCACGGAGGCTGCACGGAGGCTGCACGGAGGCTGCACGGAGGCTGCACAGAGGCTGCACGGAGGCTGCACGGAGGCTGCACGGAGGCTGCACGGAGGCTGCTCGGAGGCTGCACGGAGGCTGCACGGAGGCTGCACGGAGGCTGCACGGAGGCTGCACGGAGGCTGCACGGAGGCTGCACGGAGGCTGCACGGAGGCTGCACGGAGGCTGCACGGAGGCTGCACGGAGGCTGCATGGAGGCTGCACGGAGGCTGCACGGAAGAGCAAGCACAACCTCGCTCTGAGGTCTCAGTTCGGTCAAAATAAGCAGTCGCGACATTGGCGTGTTCGAATGCATTTAAACTGAGCCGACAGTCACAGGTTCAATTCTCAAAAGAGGCTCAATGGTGACTGTAGTCATCGTTTCTTTCTGCTACTAGTAGTTTGGTGTCATTAGGTGCATGCAGGTGTCAATGAATGCATGCAAGTGTCATTGAATGCATGCAGGTGTCAGTGAATGCATGCAAGTGTCAGTGAATGCATACAGGTGTCATTGAATGCATGCCTGTGTCAGTGAATGCATGCATGTGTCAGTGACATGCTCAAACTCATGAATGAGTTTTGTGGTTGTGTTTTTGATTGGTGGTCTGATTGAATAATTGGTTGGTACTTCGATAGGTCTGTTGTTTGATTGGTAATAAATGAAAGCAACGCATGTTTTCCTTAGTTTGCTGAGAGTTGCTCAGTTATCTTTCGATATTGTGGACTATTAACTGTCTGATGAGTTCAAGCGCTGGATAGTTTCATTGTGGGTTACTGTTGAATATTTTGATGATTTTGATCCTCAAGTTATTAATCAATCAATCAAAGTTCATGGTGGCCGAAGCAGTGGCTGGCACGTACCTGGGCTTGAGAGAAGAGGATGCGAGGCTTCCTCTTGCTTTTGTGCAGCAGCAATCTGCACTTACCACCGAGCTCGTCAGAGGAGGAGACGAAGGTGCTTGATGTGATGTTCGCTTTGTTGTTGTTGTTGTGGCTGTGATTGTTGTTGCTGTTGTTGTTGTTGTTGTGATTGTGGTTATTGTTGCTGTTGTTGTTGTTGTTGTTGTTGTTATTGTTGTTGTTGTTGTTGTGATTGTGATTGTGATTTTTGTGGTGATTGTTGTTGTCGCTGTTGCTGGAAAAGGTGTTGATTATGTCGCTCTTTTTGTTTAGTTGATTTTTTTCATTATTAAATTTCACGTTGTGGTTACTGATGTTGTTGTTGGTGTTGATGTGTTTAATGTTGTTGTTGCTAGTGAAAATCAATTTTGTTTCTTCGTTGCTGTCGTTGTTAGAGAAGGTTTGTATTTTGTGGTGGAGTGAAACCTTTGGGATGGGCGATGGTGGAACTTTGTGTTTTTTGGTGCTTTTATTCGGGGTGGTTTTCTCTTTAGTAATGAAGGATGATGATGATGATGATAATGATAATGATGATGACGATGATGATGATGATGATGATGATGATGATGATGATGATGATGATGATGATGATGATGATGATGATGATGATGATGATGATGATGTTGATGATGATGATGCTGATGATGACGATGATGATGATGATGATGATGATGATGATGATGATGATGATGATGATGATGATGATGATGATGATGAGGATGATGAGGATGATGATGATGATGATGATGATAATGATGATGATAATGACAATGATGACGAGGATGATGATGATGAGAAGGAGGGAGATGATGAGGATGATGATGATGATGATGACGATGATGGTGCTGAAGATGACGAAGATATCTCGGAAGATTCAGAAAAATGTGTCTTTTGGATGTCTGCTTGGATTTTAAGCAAAA
>OX387256.1:3505975-3508475 GCA_947562095.1 Branchellion lobata | reverse complement strand
GGTATTTTTGTTGTCAATGTTGGTATTTTTGTTGTCGTTTTTGTTGTTATGAATTTTTGTGTTTTTTTTGTTTTGTTTTGTTGTCGGTTCTGTTGTAAATGTCGGTGTGTGTTTTGTTGTTTTTCGTGTAAGTGTTGTTAAGTGTCTCTGAGGAAACCTAGTTTGCTAACTGTGCGCTGTAAAAGAGATCACGTTTATTTATTGTCCGTTCATTAATGTTGTTGTTGTTTTTGTTGATGATGGTTATTGCTATTTTTGTTGTTTTTGGCGTTATTTTTCTCGTTTTTGTTGTTGTTGCAATTGTAATTTTGTTTGTTGTTATTGTTTTTGTTTTTGTTAGTGTTTTTGTTGGTGGTGCTGTTGAGGTTGGCTTTTTTGTGGACAATGTTGTTTTATTATCTTGTTGTTCCTCATAAAGTGTTGTTTTTTATCAAATGTTGTTGTTTTTATCAATTATTGCTGTTATTTTCCAAATTGTTGTTTTTTGTTTTGATAAATTGTTGTTGTTTGTTTTGATAAATTGTTGATCTTTATACTACTCTAGTTTGTTGCTTTGTATGAAATTGAAATGTCTTCTTTGTGCTCATTCATCAGTTCCACTTCTTGTCCCTCTTCCATTCAGTACTCCTCCCTCCGAATCCTTTCAATTCACCATGCCACAGTCTTTTGACCCTCCAGTCTGTCTCCTCCTACCATCCTACTCATCAATTCTCAACACTTCTGTAGAATTGGATATATTAAAGTTTGACTCGTGGTGACGTTCAATTATTTACGGTGCAATCTTATTATTATCCAAATTAAACATTATTATTATCCATGGTTAAACATAATTATTATTTATGATCAAGAATATTTATTTGTGGTTGAATATAATTTTATGTTGTAATCAGCAAGGAGACAGTATGCTTCTCCGTCCTGTTTCAGTGTCTACAGATTACTCAGCAACCGTATATGTTCTGTGCTATATGAACTTGATGATTTGATCAAATAAGATCACAGAAGAATGGATTGGATCAAATTAAATTGGATGAGATTGGATTGGATCAAATTAAATTGGATGAGATTAGATTGGATCAATGTAGATTAGATTAGATTGGAGTAAACTAACTAAGATTGGAATAGATTGGATCGTGAAAGATTAGATTTCAGTGAGCTACTTCAAGCGTTCAGCCTCCTTCAATCTCATAACACTCACGATTGTTTGCACCATAGACAGGTGTGGGTGGCATTGAAGAGGTTCGCAGCAGTCCAAGTGGAAAGTGGTGTGGATGGTGGTGTAGAAGGTGGAGTTGGCGGTGAGGAAGAGTGGTGTAGAGAGTGTTACTGGAAAAGTCCTTCAAAGTCTTCAGAAACATGTATGTTCGTCGGAGACGCTTGTCGTTTGAGGGCGGAGATTTTGCATGGCAAAGACGGCGGTAGCACTCAAATATGAGAGTCGTAGAGAAAACTACCTACATATATAAACACACGCACACGTTCACACACGCACAAACTTTCTTGTGTGTGTATGTGTGTTCAGAAGAGTCAGCGAGTAATTGAAAGAGAATCTAGATATCCAATGAGCTTTGAGTAGGCGGAGCCAAAGCTGCCAATCATAGTTCACATAGAACAATTAACACGTTCAAAGCAGGGATGATGTTTGTGATAAAAATGAAGAAAAATAATAACAATAAGTATGACAATAACGATAAAAAAGCAATGATAATAAAGATACTACTACTCTTACTACTACTACTACTACTACTACTACTACTACTACTACTTCTACTACTACTACTACTACTACTACTACTACTACTACTACTACTACTACTACTACTACTACTACTACTACTACTACTACTACTACTACTACTACTACTACTACTACTACTACTACTACTACTACTACTACTACTACTACTACTACTACTACTACTACTACTACTACTACTACTACTACTACTACTACTACTACTACTACTACTACTACTACTACTACTACTACTACTACTACTACTACTACTACTACTACTACTACTACTACTACTACTACTACTACTACTACTACTACTACTACTACTACTACTACTACTACTACTACTACTACTACTACTACTACTACTACTACTACTACTACTACTACTACTACTACTACTACTACTACTACTACTACTACTACTACTACTACTACTACTACTACTACTACTACTACTACTACTACTACTACTACTACTACTACTACTACTACTACTACTACTACTACTACTACTACTACTACTACTACTACTACTACTACTACTACTACTACTACTACTACTACTACTACTACTACTACTACTACTACTACTACTACTACTACTACTACTACTACTACTACTACTACTACTACTACTACTACTACTACTACTACTACTACTACTACTACTACTACTACTACTACTACTACTACTACTACTACTACTACTACTACTACTACTACTACTACTACTACTACTACTACTACTACTACTACTACTAC
>OX387256.1:3475975-3493475 GCA_947562095.1 Branchellion lobata | reverse complement strand
GGTGGTGGTTTGAGGGTGGTGTGGTTGGAGAGTGGTGTGGTTGGAGGATGGTGTGGTTGGAGGGTGGTGTGGTTGGAGGGTGGTGTGGTTGGAGGATGGTGTGGTTGGAGGGTGGTGTGGTTGGAGGGTGGTGTGGTTGGAGGGTGGTGTGGCTCGATGGTGGGGTAGTTGGATGGGGGTGTAGTTGGATGGGGGTGTAGGTGGATGGGGGTGTAGGTGGATGGGGGTGTAGTTGGATGGGGGTGTAGGTGGATGGGGATGTAGTTGGATGGGGGTGTAGGTGGATGGTGGAAAATTTTGTAGGTGATAGATTTGGATGGGAATCGCAATTAAGCTTGAAGAAATAAAAATAGAAGTTATTTACTTTGAGTAGTTTTTACTTCACTGATCTTTTCTCTTCTTGCTGCTTATTCCGAGGGCATTAATGGTGTGGCAGCCAATTCAATCCTCAATCCCCATATCATGGATTATCTATCCACAGCCAATCGTTCAAGTCTCACTCATAAACAGTAAATGACCATCATTAAATGTACTTAATTGATTGACCACTCAATTAATTTATTCATTTATTTATTTATTCATTCATTTATCTATCTATTCACTTATCATGTTATAAGCTTCCATTCTTTTCCCCAAGTCAACATCCGTAACTTGTTCTTCAATTTCTTCTATTCTTCATAATTCAGTCTCTAATTCACAAACACCACCATTTCTGATCGGTGAAAGAAGGTCATTTCCCCTCCATTAATTTTTTCCTCATCTACTCGTTGTCTGAACATCGCTTTTACTTTAATAGCTTGCCAATCAATCACTCTTCAAACTATCAACATTCTTTTACTCGTGTCCCAATCATCATTGTCTTTTTGTAATTAGATGGGTTTTAACTCATCATTCGAACCTCATTCAGCTTAAATTTTATATAACATTAGACCATATATTTTCAATATGAGGCGAATATTATATTATGAACGGTGTCATAACTTGGAGGCACCTTCATGGTATGGATAATCTTTCATAGGAGAACATCATTTAGTCTTAATCTCAAGTAGGGAACTATACAGACACCTTACTACTTACGAATGATCGCTACGATCGATGAAATGACCTTGGTGGTTTGTCAACACGAACCCTTTCAAGGACATGCAAACTAAGTTTGAAAAAATAAAAAAACAACTCACACTCCATCTTCTTTGTTTTTCTTCCTTCAAACTTTGAATTTTGCTGTTTTTTTTGATGTTTTACAAAGGTAGTTTTGTTTTGTTTTCATCATTGTTTGTTTGTTTTTTTGTTTCTTTGTTGACGTAACTTCAATCGGTATTGGTAAAAATTCAAATAAATTAAATTTACGAAAGTAACATCGCCATGACGACGTGATGCCTTCGACTCTTTAAAAATCGTTTATTCAAGCATCCTGCTTTCACATTGAAACTTTATGGACGACTTAACAACAAGCAAAACTGTTTCCATGGAAGCGCTTTTGAAAATAGGGCTGAAAAGCGCTTCACAAAAGTCTTGATTAGATTAGACATCATACAAGGTGACCCAACATTCTGAAAAACTTATACAATACAATACAAATACGAATATTATCATAGTGGCATTAAGCCCGTAGAGGTTCGAGACCGCTTACCTTGAAGAGAATCATTTGAAATGAAGTGAAGTAAAAAATAAAATAAATCAAAGCAAATTATTTGAAAATAAAATTTTGCACACTTCCTGTTCCTAATCTGTTTAATCTCATTAAATCCTACAACAATATATCGCAAACTAAATTATAAAAAATCAGCCATTGGAAGGAGGAAGGGAAGGGTGGAAAGAGGAAGGGAAGGGTGGAAGGAGGAAGGGAAGGGTGGAAGGAGGAAGGGAAGGGTGGAAGGAGGAAAGGAAGGGTGGAAGGAGGAAAGGAAGGGTGGAAGGAGGAAAGGAAGGGTGGAAGGAGGAAGGGAAGAGTGGAAGGAGGAAAGGAAGGGTGGAAGGAGGAAAGGAAGGGTGGAAGGAGGAAAGGAAGGGTGGAAGGAGGAAAGGAAGGGTGGAAGGAGGAAGGGAAGAGTGGAAGGAGGAAAGGAAGGGTGGAAGGAGGAAAGGAAGGGTGGAAGGAGGAAAGGAAGGGTGGAAGGAGGAAAGGAAGAGTGGAAGGAGGAAAGGAAGGGTGGAAGGAGGAAAGGAAGGGTGGAAGGAGGAAGGGAAGAGTGGAAGGAGGAAAGGAAGGGTGGAAGGAGGAAAGGAAGGGTGGAAGGAGGAAAGGAAGGGTGGAAGGAGGAAAGGAAGAGTGGAAGGAGGAAAGGAAGGGTGGAAGGAGGAAAGGAAGGGTGGAAGGAGGAAAGGAAGAGTGGAAGGAGGAAGGGAAGGGTGGAAGGAGGAAGGGAAGGGTGGAAGGGAAGGGTGGAAGGAGGAAAAGAAGGGTGGAAGGAGGAAAGGAAGGGTGGAAGGAGGAAGAGAAGGGCAGAATAAGAACGAGAAGAAGAAAAAAAGAAGTACGAAGAATCAATACTTTAAAAAAAGAGAATGAAAATTAACTTTTTCAAGCTGCCACTTCGCCAAAAATCCTTGAAGAATAATTTTTAAAGACCTTTAGAGTACATGAGTGACCTTCTGACCCATGGTTTTATCGGGAGTCTCTTACTTCGAAACGTCTGAAAAGGAGTCTAGAAAGGATCTACATGAGGACAAAGATTGAGAATGATTTTGCCGCATAGCTAGGTCAGAAAAAACTCTATAAAAGTCTGTGTAGGCACAAGCGTAAAACTGTAGCGGCAAAAAATTGATCCATTAACTGAAATTAAAATAACTTTTTATAATAATTATTAAAAAAACTAATATGAAGGTTGAAATGAAAAGTTACATTAATTCTTAAATTTCTAATAAAATATGAGTTTATAGTTGGTTTTTTTGGATGCGTTTCCAACGTGATGCCGCTGAGTTTTCATTACTGAAATTTAACTGGTTTAATCACTTTTTTTCAATTTTTTAATTGATTTATTGTTTTAAATTAATATTTCATTTTGTTTAATATTTTTTCAACTTTTTCTCTCGCCATTTGTTCATTTCGTAGGTTCAATGCCGACTTTTATGACTGATAACATTCTGTTCTCGTATATTTTAATGTTTTCTTTTTTAGTTTGAATGTTCGCCGTGTTTTTGTAACATTTCCAACGTATGTCTGGACTTGATCTAATAAAGACTTTGATAGTTTTGAAAATGATTTAACTTGTTTCAACAAAATTCTGAGCTTTTCAGGCAATTCAAATCTTCCTACCCCCCACCAATCAGCTTATCTTAGTCATCATTTCATTGAAACGGTTGTCACAACGGTGTATTCAGACATCCAGAGTGCAACCGATGATGGTAGACTTTTTCTCTTTTAAAGTTTTCGGCTGTTTTAGACTATTAGAACTCAAAGCTAGGCTCACCCGATCACACTCAACAATGCAATACAATACAAACATGAATAGTGTTATAGTGGCATTAACCCCGTAGAGTTTCGAGGCCACTCAAGAGCGGAACATTATGCCGCAGAAAAAAAATACAAAATTGAACATAGAAAATAAAAACAAACCTTAAAAGATAAGAGTAAGATTAAGTATGAGTTTATAACTAAGTACTGAGGGGTATGGGCTAGTTCACAACCATATCAAATAACTACTCAGAAATGTTCCAAGTTACAAAAATTGTCTAAATAAGAAAAACAGTAAAACAAAAGTGTAGATAATACTGCTTACAATCACATCCAATGACAACTTAAGAGTGTTCCATTCTTGGGAGATGAACCTGATGAAGGGGTCGAGGAATATTTCTTCTTTTCCGCTTTTCCCTTAACCAGACTCCACAGTCACAGAAAAGCCCTCGGTAGACGATTTCAGCGCACTGTTGCTCACTTCAAACGAAAAATCACTCTCACTCATTCTACTCTCATCGCTAACATGCCTCATTACAACATGATGATAGTATTCATAATTTACTCATTTCTTTTTTTTTAAATAAAAACCATTCTACAGAGCTTCTCAACAGAACATCTAGTGCCTTATCTATTAATTCTAGCATGGTTCAAGGTTCGGCATTTGGTCCATCATCTTCTATTGTTAAAGCATCTTCTCTTAAACTTGTACATCCCCTCAATAAAATGATCAAGTTTGCTGATGACACTTATTTTTTCATTCCATCATCTGATAGTAATTCCTTGCAATTAGAATTAGCCTCTTTATCTGAATTGGCTAAATTAAGTAATCTTTCTCTTGATCTCATAAAATCTTATGAATTAATTATAATAAAATAACACCCCCCAGTCTTCATCCATCTCTCCAACGAACATCATCCCTCACTATCCTGGGAGTCTCATTCACTGAAACTCTCAACATCACACCTCACATTGACAATATTATTACTAAAGGCTACCAAACGTTTCATGCGTTCAAAATAGTTAAGGCTCATGGACTTTATGGTCCTAAATTATATGATATAACGGAATCTCTAATTATATCCCGCATAAAATATGCGGCACCTTCATGGTGTGGATTTGCCAATAACGAACATATAAAACAACTCCAATCTTTACTTAAACTTACAAGGATTAACTACCTTACTCCTAACTATCCTTAAATAAAAGCAATATTTGCATCTCTTGATGAGCGCTTGTTCTCAAAAGTTACTAGTAACCCGCATCGTGTACTCCATCAGACCCTACCACCGGTCAAGTCTACATCCCGTGCTATACGAAGACGAACGCACAATTACACCAAAAACAATTTACTCCTCCTACCAAGACAAAACATTCCTTCCTCGTCTTCTCAATACTCAATAAGCTCATAATTAAACCATTTTTTTGCCGTTTGTTGTAGGTTCAATGCTGACTTTTATGACTGATAACATTCTGTTCTTGTATATTTCAATGTTTTCTTTTTTAGTTCGATTGTTCGCCGTGTTTTTTTTAAATTTCCAGCGTACGCCTGGACTTGATCTAATAAAAATAATTAAAAAAAATAAAAAATGGAAAAGGATTTTTTGAAAGCGAAGAAACAAAATATTTTACAAACAAGTTATAATTTTTGAGACTTCAAATTCCAACTTGTTAATGAAAACAGTTCATTAGCTTGCTTAAAAAGAGCAGACAAAACAGCCATACTGTAACCAAAGACTATATAATTCGCTTATGTACGCTGCAATGGCAAAAAATCTGATTTCGTCGGCCTTTCAGTGGGTGTCGCACAAGGATCTGCTCTTGGACCATTGTTGTTTTCTTTCTATACTGCAGGCCTTGAAAAGACAGTTATAAAATACAAGCTAGGAATTCATCAATATGCCGATGACACTCAAATATATATCCACTGCAATAATGAAGGCACAGAAAAATTGCAAATAAGTGTCTGAGTATGTAGCTGAAATCGCAGCTTAGATGGGAGCCAATTGTCTCAAGCTCAACAGTGAGTAGACTGAGGTGATCTGGTTCTCTTTCCGTTAGAATGTGAAAAAATCGCGAGCTATTCTGTCCGTGAAAGCAACCTAATTCTATCAAAATCTGTGAAGAACTTAAGAATCTAAATTTTCACTTTTATTTGTACACGGAAACGTTGTTCTTGCTTTGAGAATTTTTTTTCAATAAATAAAAATATGGATAGACACCTCACGATGTCAACGCAGATATCAAAAACAATACAGATGTATTTTACTTCTTTGAGTAAAATAAGATCCATCATTAATATAATTTTTTTCAAATTATTGCTAATATTATAATAATATTAAATTTTGAATGACCTTGAAATTCTACGCGGCTACTGCCACTATAATAATATATTATTATATACATTTGTATTGTATATTAATAATGTCGTAGCTGTCAGTGCTGTCGCGAAGTGCTGGCGGACTCGACAATACAAACAAATCGAAGACACGGGTGTAGTGGTTACGGTGCTAGGTGGAGGCTAATTGCTCAGTTTGAGTATGAAAAGAATAATTAGAGCTAGTGATCACCAGAGCAGTAGTATTCATAAGTAAGTGGAGCGTGGAAATCACTGCTTGTTTCTAGCTTCAATCCTTCAAACCATTGCCTTCATTACTTTTTTGCTCTCCTCCTCTTTTGTCTGACCTCACCTCAACCTACTTCACCTTCAACTCCTTTAGTCAATCTTCACTATCAACATTTTACATTACACTCCATCTCATCACTCCCGACTTTATATCCGATTTTCCCACATCGGCTCATTTGAACTCATCTCGCTTCGGTCTTGTCTATTGAGTTTTTATCAAGTTGACTCTCAATTCTATCCCTATTTTCACCCTGACTATGCGTAATTTCTTACTTTTTACTTCTATTCTTACTATTTTTATTATTACTATTATTATACTATGCCTGCGCCTGTGGCATACTAATTGGCCTATTCCGCTGTAAAGTGCGACTGGGCGAGCCCAAGTATGTGTTTTAGAAAATGCAGCTCAACCAAAGTATAGACGCCGTCCTAGAGTACCTAGTCCTCTAATAGCCCACAGCGAGTAAAACAATTTCCATGGAAGCTTTTGAACGTAAGGATCGCACTACGAAATACTTGATTAGATTAAAATAGACAAAGTTTAACAACTAACAATTAATAGTAAGTAATGATGTGTCGAGGAGGCATGCGGTGGGCTGAAGTGCTCGTTTGAGCCTCTCATGTGCGCCATCAGGAGATCTTACTCGCCCCCGGTACGGACTAGCCGGAAAGGGATAGCGAGAGTGGTCGATGGGTCACGGTTCAAACGCTGAACGCCTATCTAGCGGATAACACACACGTCTTGACAACCTCCTTACAATAATAATGTAGCGTATTTTTTGAAGAATATTTTCACACTATAGTTATAATTATTTTAAAAATACGTTTTTGAGTGGTTTCATAACTCCACGATGGTTATACCACTATAATAATATTTGTAATTGTATTGTATGATGTTGTTTTAGATGGAGGAGGGATGAAATGGGACGTGTGATAAACGAAGTATGGATAGAAGGTGGGGCTGTTTGGATGGAGGATGGATGAGGTAGGGTTGTTTGGATGGAGGATGGATGAGGTATGGTTGTTTGGATGGAGGATGGATGAGGTGGGGTTGTTTGGATGGAAGTTGGATGAGATGTGGTTGTTTGGATGGAAGTTGGATGAGGTGTGGTTGTTTGGATGGAGGATGGATGAGGTATGGTTGTTTTGATGGAGGATAGATGAGGTGTGGTTGTTTTGATGGAGGATGGATGAGGTGTGGTTGTTTGGATGGAAGTTGGATGAGGTGTGGATGTTTGGATGGAAGTTGGATGAGGTGTGGTTGTTTGGATGGAGGATGGATGAGGTATGGTTGTTTTGATGGAGGATGGATGAGGTATGGTTGTTTGGATGGAGGATGGATGAGGTGTGGTTGTTTGGATGAAAACAGTTTAGTTGGTTTGTTTTTGATCACAAATGAATTCTACCTTCCTTCTCGTCTGTCCCCCTTTCGACTCACTTTCAATCACTTCCAAATACAGTTAAGTGTACATTTAATTAATTGAATATAATTAATTAATTACATTTAATCAATTAAATATAATTAATTAATTATAAACAAGTTTTGTTTATAATTTTGCTCAACTCTTTCACTTTTTTAACAAGCAACTTATATGCACGACTAGCCTTCATTTGTATTTCAATGTTTTTCAAACTTCAAAAAAAAGTACACTTTATTAAAAAAATTATTTTTGTTGCACATTGTTACCTCCTCTTACACTTTGTTACCATCTCCCATACTCCTGTCACACAACAAACAAATGTTTCAGAGCTGACATTTACGAGGTGCGTAGAAGAGGTTGATTTCGCATTCTCCAAATCTTTTGGGGTTGGTTTTGAAGCGAGAGAACTTAACTTTGCGAGCCTTGGGATGGCAAGTAACATCGAAGCCGCTGTTTGCATCGTCAGAGTCCAAGTCTTGGAAGACATTGTGAGATTCTGAGTTTTTCCAGCGGCCTATAAACTCGTCAAAAGTGCTCCTAAATTTGCCGCCACAAAACTCGGCGGGTTCTGGTTTTTCCTCCTTGGAAACTTTCCCATCCTCCTCCCTGTTGCCCTCCTCGATCTGGTCCATGTCTCCCTCGCCCTCGAGTTCCGAAAAGGAGATGTTGAACCTCCAGCCACCCCTCATCTTCAGCATCTGCCCGATGAACTCGTTGCTGTTGTAGTGCTTCAGTTCGACCGGACGGGCAGCGTCTCCACCCACCAAGGTCTGCACGTACGAGTCAATCGCTTCGTGGTTGTATTCCGAATTTTCGGACCGAGCGGCTGTTTGCTTGTTTCCAGTTGCTTTCTTGCTTGCAACCGATTGATTGCCTTTGAAGCTTTTTTTCCCTTCGAAAGATTTATCGGTTTTCGACTTGGGCGATGAAGCAACGGAGTCTTCGTCGCTATCTTTTTCTGCGTTGTTGCTTGCGTCGACATGGCTTGTTACGTTGCTCACTACGAATGGCTCCTTCTTCAGCTGCGGCTTGTTGACAATGGCTGAAGACTTGCGTTTGAAAACGGGCGGTGTTTTCTTGTGATCAGGAGCTCTAAACTCTTCTTCCGAACTTTCCACGTCGCTGGTGTTGTAGTAATTCGAAGGTTTGTTGTTGCTGTTGACGTTGCCGAGGTGGTGGTCAGGCACGCATCTGAGCCTCTTGACAGGCAAAGGTCTGAGACAGGAGAAGGTGACGCTGTTCCTCAGAGAAAGACTTTTCAGCGACTGCTTCTTCAGCGATTGATTCTTCAGCGATTGATTCTTCAGCAATTGATTCTTCAGCGACTGATTCTTCAGCGATTGATTCTTCAGCGATTGATTCTTCAGCGATTGACTTCTCATAGATTGGCTTCTCAGAGAGTGGTTCGTCAGAGAGTGGTTCGTCAGAGATTGGTTCGTCAGAGATTGGTTCGTCAGAGAGGGGTTCGTCAGAGAGTGGTTCGTCAGAGAGTGGCTCGTCAGAGAGTGGCTTCTTGGAGATTGGCTGTCTTTGGTGGAGCACCAAGAGAAAGTGGGCTGAAGAGAAGAAGAGTTAAGGTCCCTGATTGAAGATGTAGAAGTAATCCTGTATCCTTCACCAGTTGTTGACATCGCTGTTTTGCTGATTCTGTGGCAGTGGCGGTGGTGGTAATGGTGGTGGTAGTTTTGGTGGTGGTGGTGGTGGTGGTAATGGTGGTGGCGGTGGTAGTGGTAGTGGTAGTGGTGGTGGTGGTGGTGGTGGTGGTGGTGGTGGTGGTGGTGGTGGTGGTGGTGGTGGTGGTGGTGGTGGTGGTGGTGGTGGTGGTGGTGGTGGTGGTGGTGGTGGTGGCGGCGGCGGCGGTGGTGGTGGTGGCGGTGGCGGTGGTAGTGGCGGTAGTGACGGTAGTGGCGGTGATGGTGTTGGTGGGAGTTGCGTTGGTGTAGTGGCGGTGGTAGTGGGAGTGGTGTTGGGAGTGGTGTTGAGAGTGGTGGTGGGAGTGGTGGGGGGTGGTAGTGGTGGTGGTGATGGGGGTGACAGTGGCTGTGATAGTGGTGGTAATAGTGGTGGCGGGGGCGGTGGTGGTGGCAAGTGATGATGGGACATTTAAGATTTGGTTATGGAAGCAGATTGAGGGATAAGGGGGGCTTGATGGTGTGGATTACTGGTGGGAAGCGGTTGTACTTGTGTTTTACGTCATATAAGTTTGGAAGAACGTATTTTGGGTGGATGCTTTGATGGGAATCATCGTTTGTGAGGGGATGGGAGGGGGTTTACGGGTTGCGATTTTTTGGTGAAGAATGAGGGTTTGTGGGTGATGAGTGATAGAATGTGGATTAAGGGCAACAATGAAAGTTTAACTGGTGAACTCTTGTGAGTGAAAGCTTGATTTGGGTGAAATGTGATTGTATGGAAGTTGGGGTACGATTGTGTTTAAAGGTGTTTCGATCTTTGTGGCTGCTTTGTAGACTCACTAAAGTGGAGTGAATGGACGAACGAAGTGAGCTCTCATTTCCAGTCACAAGTAGACAATAACAATAACAATAAGTTTTGAATGTCAGCTCGAGTAGAAGCTTGAAATTGAAAGTTCTATGGAGTTCACTTTTCTGTTCTTGTGAAGGAACTTTGTGAACTAGAAGTCCAGTCATGTTTGGATTTGATGAAGACTATGAAGAAGTAGTTTCTAAAATGAAACTCAAACCATAAATTTCTTGTTTTCGATTGGATGGAGCGGACAGCTTGCTGGTTTTCAAGTTGTGCTCGGATCTGTTGATACCTTCGTAGTCAGAGCCTTCAAAGGTTCACTTTTAGTTTTCGTCATTTCTTTCGTGGATATGCCTTGTTGCACAGCACAGGGCGCCCTCGAAAGCACTAGTTGCCGAGAAGTGACTCAGCTGCTGGTGCCGAAGTTGAAGACAGAATGGAAAGGTGTGTGGTGGTAAGGAGGCTGCTTGACTTAGACAATCCAACCCTCAAACTACTAGTTTTTTTGCTTTTTTGATCCCGCTTTGAATATTGTAACTTTTCATACTATGGACTCCCAGAGACCACGCTACACCCTCTCACCACAGCTTTTAATAGCGCTGCCCGCTTAGTTTCTGGCACTCATAAATTCCTTTGTCTTCTTCCTACTCTTACTTTTTTAGAATAGTTGTTTCTTAAAAACAGACGAGTTTTTAAAATCTGCACTTTCAGGTTTAAAATGAAAAACAATCACTCGCCTAACTACTTAGCTGACCTTTTAAGTTGCCTCCTCGTAAGGGACTGAGATCTACTTATTTCCATTTTTTAGAATACTTTCTGATAGTGCTTATATTATAATACCTTCTTATATTACTTATGCTAAATCTGCACTTTCCTACAGTGGGCCCCTTCTATGGAACTCTCTTTCCCCCTATCTCACCTCTATTACTTCTCTACCTTCATTTCGTAAAGCCCTTGAAACTTTGTTGTTTGAAGAGTTTGTGGAAAAGCGTACCAGTGCTATCCAAATGATTTGATCAGATTAAAGATGAAGATATCACTAATTCGATAATGAATATTAGAAGATTGTGACCACCAGTTATGGACTTGTAAACATTATTTCAGGCGCTTGAAAAAAAAAAGAAGAAGATTGTGAGCGAGAAGGAAGTATTATTGGTGGGGGAAAGGTCGTTGTTTGTGGGGGGTTAATACTAATAATAATAATAAAAATAAAAATAATAATAATAATAATAATAATAATAATAATAATAATAATAATAATAATAATAATAATAATAATAATAATAATAATAATAATAATAATAATAATAATAATAATAATAATAATAATAATAATAATAATAATAATAATAAAATAATAATAATAATAATAATAAATCCAATTTGTGAAGCGCCAAAGCAAGCAACTGAGGCACGCCCGTTCAGTCTTGAAGACAATCAGGTATTGAAGATTATAAGCTAGGTCAAGTAAAGATGTTTTGAGTTCAGAGTTGAGAAAAGAACTTGATATGGAAATCTTCATCATAGGTGGCAGAGAGCTCCAAACAATATGAGATAGTAACATTTCTGAGGACTCCTTTTTATGTGTTGCTTGGGGTAGATTGTTACTTGACGAGTGGGGCAGTTGGCAAACGAAGTATTGAGGTATTTGACTTTTATTTGATGAAGTTTCCTAAGTAGGGTAGAAAAGAAGTCGATAGAGATTTGAAAGTTAAGTAGCGATGTTGAAAATTATTCTTATTGCACTGGGAGCCAATGAAGAATGTTGGAGGTAGTGGTCGGATGAGTTAATGTTAGGCACAACCCTAGCTGCCTTGTTCATAATTCGCAGCAGACGTGCTTGTTTGTGTTGCGTTTTGTTGTACAACATAGAGTTGCAGTAGTCCAGCCTACCGATGACTAAACAGCGGGCCAGGGTTGATGCTATGCCATTTGTGAGGAATGGACGAGTGTGAGATGGCACGGAGGTGATAGAATGAAGAGTGGATTATTGGTGAAGGGCTGTTTGAAGTAAAAGGTGGCTTGTGAATGAAGAGTGTGGGTTTGGTGAAAAAAATTTCAAATTACATGAAAAATGTATTTCTTGATTAAATTCGTTTTATGTTTTAATTAATTGATTAATTAATTAATTGGGGGAGGAAAGGAGCAATGAAACTTTTTGGCAAGGTAGCAGGGGGGCTCTGGACGGGCCTGTTGGTGGTGAGGGATCATTGTTGAGGAGGCTATTGAACCATAAACAAGATGATGAGGTGATGAAGAAGAAGAAGAAGAAGAAGAAGAAGAAGAAGAAGAAGAAGAAGAAGAAGAAGAAGAAGAAAAAGAAGAAGAAGAAGAAGAAGAAGAAGAAGAAGAAGAAGAAAAAAAAAAATCAAGAAGAAAATGAACAAGGAGGAAAAAAGAGAAAAAGAAGAAGAGGAGAAAAGGACGACTATGATGATGATGATGATGATGATGAGGAAAAGTATGAATGGGGAAGCAGGCGTAATAATTTTTATGACACTAACAAGTCCAATGAGAATAGAGACTCAAATAAATAAAGATATAGTATAATAACTTATCTCATTATTAATATTATCATTGTTTTGATCGTTATATCCGAGATTTTCAATTTCAAAACATATATATTGAAATTTAATTAAACTGTGAAATTAGGCACTTGTTGGTTCTTGCTGTAACACCTCCAGAGGGTGTCTGGTGCCTTCTTGACCACTGTGAGGGGGTCACATCATGAATCTTCCTTACAACAACAACAATACCCGAAACCTCAAGGCCTCTCACAACAAAATCTAAAACAATCTCAACAACAGTACAACAAACAACAAATACGACTGCACGACTAAGACAACTAACAACAACAGACGACACCAGCAAGAAGAGGAGCTGGCATGGTTATAGCCAAAAGACAAGCAATCCTCCCCCGCTGACACGCTACAACAGGGACACGCAGCAGTGCTTACTTGGAAGAAAACGAAGCGCTGGAAGCTGTTTAACATTGGCTAGAAGGCAAAAACGACAGACACACCCAAGTTAGCGTCTGTGACTGTGAATCACTAGTCGAAGCTGCAGGCAATCCTCACAAACTGACCCAGACATGGTCGCTGCCCAAAACTCCGTCGCCAGAATTAATTTCTCAAAGCACTTGCACATAGTGTGGTTTCTTCGAGACTGCAACTTTCGTGACAGAGACAGCAACATCAACAACGACCACGACAACGACAATTGCCTCCTGCGACTTTGAAGTGGTGATCAGTGGGTCCTCATGCCAGGTTCGAACGACCAAGCTGTGAAGGCCTACCAGAGCCTTTCTAACGCCTTTTGAGCTGCACAAATCAAACCAACGTCAAGTTATTTCATTCCTCATTCTACATGCCACCATTCTTTTCATAAGGAATGTGTCGGTTTAACTCAAGCGCAAAAAGTACACAGCTTCGTCTGCAGACCCTGCTTTGAAACTCTGCTTACCACGCCATTATTGCCCAAAATTCATGCAACAACAGCAAAAGAAACAGCAACAACAGAAGAAACAGCAGCAACAGCAGCAACCGAAGCAACAGTAGCAACAGCAGCAACAGAAGAAACAGCAGCAACAGCAGCAACAGAAGCAACAGTAGCAACAGTAGCAACAGTAGCAACAGTAGCAACAGCAGCAACAGAAGAAACAGCAGCAACAGCAGCAACAGAAGCAACAGTAGCAACAGCAGCAACAGAAGAAACAGCAGCAACAGCAACAACAGAAGCAACGGTAGCAACAGCAGCAACAGAAGAAACAGCAGCAACAGCAGCAACAGAAGCAACAGAAGCAACAGTAGCAACAGCAGCAACAGCAGCAACAGAAGCAACAGAAGCAACAGTAGCAACAGCAGCAACAGAAGCAACAGCAGAAACAGAAGCAACAGCAACAACAGCAGCAGCAACAGCAGCAGCAACAGCAGCAGCAACAGCAGCAGCAACAGCAGCAGTAACAGAAGCAACAGCAACGACAATGCCCACTATTCAATTTCGGAGTTTGACTCTTTCTGCCGAGACACGCCTCAATCCAGGCGTGGTCCCGCAGGCCTTTGGTCCAGAAGTTCCTGACCTGCAAGGGGTCGTTGCGCTTCGCGAAGTCTTCTCTCATCGTGTCTCTAGCTGATGTTGTTGTTGCAAGTGTTGTTGTTGTTGCAAGGGATGTTGTGTTTTTGGCGCCTAAAACATTTTCCGATGGTTGTTGTTGCTCGCTCAAGTTCCTTTTTTGATGTATTGTTGTTGTTTTGTTTCCTCAATGACGGCGCTGACTACGTCATTGAATGGTTTTTAGAAAAATTTAAAAGTTGTCAAAAGAGGACGCTTCGTTTGCTTTTGAAAGATTTCTAATCTAATCTAATCAAATCATTTGTATAGCGCTGAGTACACATTTTGGAAATTTGAAGATTATATTAAAAAGATTTGGAGATTATATTGAAAAGATTTGGAGATTATATTGAAGAGATTTTGATATTAGATTGAGATTGTTTGAAGATTATTGGAAAATTATATAAAGATTATTGGAAGATTATCGGAAGATTATTGGAAGATTATTGGAAGATTATTGGAAGGTTATTGGAAGATTATTGGAAGATTATTGGAGGATTACTGGAAGATTATTGAAAGATTATTGGAAGATTATTGGAAGATTATTGGAAGAATATTGGAAGATTATTGGAAGATTATTGGAAGATTATTGGAAGATTATTGGAAGATTATTGGAAGATTATTGGAAGATTATTGGAAGATTATTGGATGATTATTGGAAGATTATTGGAAGATTATTGGAAGATTATTGGAAGATTATTGGAGGATTATTGGAAGATTATTGGAAGATTATTAAAAGATTATTGGAAGATTATTGGAAGATTATGTTGGAGTGTATGTTGTTGTGTTGGAGTGTATGTTGTTGTGTTGGAGTGTATGTTGCTGTGTTGGAGTGTATGTTGTTGTGTTGGAGTGTATGTTGTTGTGTTGGAGTGTATGTTGTTGTGTTGGAGTGTATGTTGTTGTGTTGGAGTGTATGTTGTTGTGTTGGAGTGTATGTTGTTGTGTTGGAGTGTATGTTGTTGTGTTGGAGTGTATGTTGTTGTGTTGGAGTGTATGTTGTTGTGTTGGAGTGTATGTTGTTGTGTTGGAGTTTATGTTGTTGTGTTGGAGTTCATGTTGTTGTGTTGGAGTGTATGTTGTTGTGTTAGAGTGTATGTTGTTGTGTTGGAGTGTATGTTGTTGTGTTGGAGTGTATGTTGTTGTGTTGGAGTGTATGTTGTTATGTTGAAGTGTATGTTGTTGTGTTGGAGTGTATGTTGTTGTGTTGGAGTGTATGTTGTTGTGCTGGAGTGCATGTTGTTGTGTTGGAGTGTATGTTGTTGTGTCAGAGTTTATGTTGTTGTGTTGGAGTGTATGTCGTTGTGTTGGAGTGTATGTTGTTGTGCTGGAGTGTATGTTGTTGTGTTGGAGTGTATGTTGTTGTGTTGGAGTTCATGTTGTTGTGTTGGAGTGTATGTTGTTGTGTTGGAGTGTATGTTGTTGTGCTGGAGTGTATGTTGTTGTGTTGGAGTGTATGTTGTTGTGTTGGAGTGTATGTTGTTGTGTTGGAGTGTATGTTGTTGTGTTGGAGTGTATGTTGTTGTGTTGGAGTGTATGTTGTTATGTTGGAGTGCATGTTGTTGTGTTGGAGTTTATGTTGTTGTGTTACAGGGATTTGAAGTAATCGTGTGACTTTCAACTTTTCCAAGCTTCAAATGTTGGTTTTTAAAATTAAAACATCCACCAAAGAAATATTAAAATATTACTGATGCTAATATACTCATTTATATCATAAAACGATACAAAAATACTCTCAAAATTGAAATAATAAAACAATAACAATAGAATAAATTAAATTAAAATATAACAAAATTAACAAATAAAAATTTAAAAAAATAAAAAAATAATTGAAATAAATATAATAAATAATTAAATAAAATTGAAACTACAACGAAGCCATAGGGAAATGGTACGACAAACGAGTGTGAGCGAAGCACATCGGGACATGTGAATGTCGAGTGTTCAAGTGGCCTCTTCGTCTTTTCAAGTGCCTCTTATTTTCATACAGTCTACCTTACACCGGCCTCTCTTCCCTGCTTCGTGGCCGCTCTCACTGCTTCAACTCTCTAGTCTTTTTACCCTCGATTTTGGGTGACGACTTCGGACTAGTTGTCTTGTTTCTTTGCTCCTCGTCTTCGCCTTTCGTTCTTTGTTGGCTTTTCTCTCAATGCACGTGTGAAGGGACATTCACTTGAGGAAATTAGTTGTTTGCAAATGTTTAAAAGTTATCTGTTGTTGGATTCGGAAGAAGTGGAAATCAAAAGCAGGTTTTGATCGCAATTTGGCATGTACAAAGAAAACAAAGCTTTCGAAGGAGAAGCGGATGGAGATAAAGAAAAAAAAGATGGAAAAGATGAAATGAAAGCAAAAGAAAAAAAAGAGTTTAGTCCAAAAAAACAATCAAACGGCAAAATACACAAAGAAACACACAGCCAAGCAAACGAACAGACACACAAAGAAACACACAGCCAAGCAAACGAACAGACACACAAAGAAACACACAACCAAGCAAACGAACAGACACACAGCCAAGCGACCCCACAGACACATAGCCAAGCGGACGAACAAAAGGAGACCAAAGAGAAACTTCGAAACATCTCGTATGATGAATTGATGGCTCAGATAGGCGAGTTTGGAGGCAGGCAGTTGGCCATCTTCTTGGCCTACGCAGTGGGGGTCTTTGTGGAGGTACTGCTGGTGATGTCCTTCGTCTTCGCAGCCGGCAGCCACCAGAGCCACCACTGCAGGGAACCAGGTGTTTTCTGGGTACTTTTGACATCACACATCCTATCAACCTTATCACCTACATGTGCACATTCTCCCACACACACACACTCACGCCCGGACATACATACCCACATACATAAATACAAACGATCATAAATACATACACACAGGAGCGAGTGCATACAAACGTAGAAAATCGTTCTACCACATTTGCAAACTTACGAAACAGATACATCTGATGCCATACTTATTTCAGAACCTGTTTTTCAGAATACATACAAATCCCACACCCCTATAACATCCTATAATATCCTTCATACCATTTCCTCTCTATACAGCATCCCCACCAACAACAAAAATTCACTTTCATGGACTCTCATATCTTCTACATCACCAACATGCCCACCCGCTTCCGGTTTTAACTCTCCCTCCAACCTTCCTTCACTCTATCCCTCTCTCCCTCACTCCAACCCTCCCTTCCTCCCTCCCTTCAACCCTCCCTCTTTCACTCCATCCATCCTTTTCTCACTCCAACCCTCCCTCACTCCAACCCTCCCTCACTCCAACTCTTCTACTACTTCAACCCTCTCTCACTCCATTCTTTTTCACTCCAACCCATTCTTTCACTTCACTCTCTCCTCAATCCAAGTGACCCTCTTGGCACCACCACAGGCTTGGAGCACTTGAACTTGAGTGCAGAGATGAGCAGAAACATTTCTGGAGGGGGCTTGGATGGCTGTCACATGTTCCTCAGAGACT
>OX387256.1:3440975-3465975 GCA_947562095.1 Branchellion lobata | reverse complement strand
GAATTTTTTTAAGCAATAGCATTTGAGAATAATTTGGACAATCTTGTTCATAGTCTCCGTTAAATCGAATCTAGTAAAACGCTGCAATGGTACAGAACAAGGCAAGCAATCAGAAGAAGAGATGTGGAAATGAAAATGACCAACATCTGTGTGTCATGAGAAGTGTGGTGGGAAGTAAGGCTTTGGAAAATATACGAGGATGAGTTGAGAATGGAAGTTTGAAAAGCAAACATTGAAAAACAGTTGGAAGAAGAACTTCAAATCAAAGAAATGAAACAATAAGTTATGAAGAAGTGAGAAGATGACGGAGCGATGTATCGTTTTGGTGTATTAGTATTAGTAGTAGTAGTAGTAGTAGTAGTAGTAGTAGTAGTAGTAGTAGTAGTAGTAGTAGAAGTAGTAGTAGTAGTAGTAGTAGTAGTAGTAGTGGTGGTAGTAGTAGTAGTAGTAGTAGTAGTAGTAGTAGTAGTAGTAGTAGTAGTAGTAGTAGTAGTAGTAGTAGTAGTAGTAGTAGTAGTAGTAGTAGTAGTAGAAGTAGTAGTAGTAGTAGTAGTAGTAGTAGTAGTGGTGGTAGTAGTAGTAGTAGTAGTAGTAGTAGTAGTAGTAGTAGTAGTAGTAGTAGTAGTAGTAGTAGTAGTAGTAGTAGTAGTAGTAGTAGTAGTAGTAGTAGTAGTAGTAGTAGTAGTAGTAGTAGTAGTAGTTGTAGTAGTAGTAGTAGTAGTAGTAGTAGTAGTAGTAGTAGTAGTAGTAGTAGTAGTAGTAGTAGTAGTAGTAGTAGTAGTAGTAATAAAACCGCTTCTTTATAAACGTCTTTGAACAAAATGCCTAAAGGCACTTTATTATATTCCTTTTGTTTATATTTTTTCTATTTATTCTTATTACTAAAATTTTTTTCTTTTATAAATAGAATGGGATTGTATTAATACTTCTGTATTGTATCAACATGCTGGTAATAATACTTTTGTATTGTATCAACATGCTGGTAATAATACTTTTGTATTGTATCAACATGCTGGTGATAATACTTTTGTATTGTATCAACATGCTGGTAATAATACTTTTGTATTGTATCAACATGCTGGTAATAATACTTCTGTATTGTATCAACATGCTGGTAATAATACTTTTAACTTAAAATACTTGGAAACTATGCACGTGAATTATAGTTTTTATTTAAATAAAAAATTGTAATATTCGTGGTAGGATTATCAAATAATTTCGAACAACTATCCTAACATACCTTTCCGAAATATGGGCATCACCAGGGTCATTCCACAATGCCGGTAAGTTGCTTTCACTAAGAGCATAACTAATTCATGTGGTTGAGTTCTGAGGTGTAATTATTGTACTTCCACTGGAGAGTCTTTGTCGTTTATAATTAGCATGGCTGTAATGGAAGCTTGTAACTAGTGGTACTTGTGGGGCTGTGGTTGTGGTGTGGTTGTGGTGTGGTTGTTGAGGTTGTGGTGTGGTTGTTGAGATTGTGGTGTGGTTGTGGTGTGGTTGTGGTGTGATTGTGGTGTGATTGTGGTGTGATTGTGGTGTGGTTGTTGAGATTGGGGTGTGGTTGTGGTGTTGTGACATTGTTTGGTATTGTGGAGTGGTGTGGTGGTATTGTTGGGGTGTTGTGGAGTAGTGTGGTTGTTGGCGTGGTGGAGTGGTGTGGTTGTTGGTGTGGTGGAGTGGTGTGGTAGTGTTGTTGTGATGTTGTGGAGTGATGTGGTGTGATTGTTGGTGTGGTGGAGTGGTGTGGTTGCTGGCGTGGTGGAGTGGTGTGGTGGTGTTGTTGTGATGTTGTGGAGTGATGTGGTGTGATTGTTGGTGTGGTGGAGTGGTGTGGTTGCTGGCGTGGTGGAGTGGTGTGGTTGTTGGCGTGGTGGAGTGGTGTGGTGTGATTGTTGGTGTGGTGGAGTGGTGTGGTTGTTGGCGTGGTGGAGTGGTGTGGTTGTTGGCGTGGTGGAGTGGTGTGGTTGTTGGCGTGGTGGAGTGGCGTGGTTGTTGGCGTGGTGGAGTGGTGTGGTTGTTGGCGTGTTGGAGTGGTGTGGTTGTTGGCGTGGTGGAGTGGTGTGGTTGTTGGCGTGTTGGAGTGGTGTGGTTGTTGGCGTGGTGGAGTGGTGTGGTTGTTGGTGTGGTGGAGTGGTGTGGTTGTTGGCCAAGATTGCGAACAAGAGCGCTTCAGCCAAAACACCCTTGAAAACATTTCGAACTAGTTTTAATTATCATCAAACAATTTTGACTCTATCTTAAATACTCAAAAAAAAGTTTTTAGCAAAAATATTTTAATTTTTATGAAAAATATTTTGGAAATTTATTTGTTAACGAAGCATTTAGACTCCATCATTTGATGAGAGATGAGAATAACAAAAGGTAAAATATGAAATAAAAGAAACTCAGAAACTTCTCAAAAATCTTATGAAAAAAGAAGAAAAATGTCACAAAAGTAACATATTGAAATAAAAAAATTAAAAAAAATACATAAAATTGAAGAGAAAAAAAATTATTTCGAGAAATCAATAGCTGTGAAGATGTTGGTGATAGTTTTTTTGGCCTAAAAAATTGAAATGAAAAAAAAACTGAAATCAGCAATAACTGAATGTTGAAAGAATTGGCAAATGCCTGTTACACAAAATCAAAAAAAAAAAAGAGGAAGAAGAGGAAGAAAAAGAAGAAGAAGAAGAAGAAGAAAAAGAAGAAGAAGAAGAAGAAGAAGAAGAAGAAAAAGAAGAAGAAGAAGAATAATAATAATAATAAAAAGAAGAAGAAGAAGAAGAAGAAGAAGAAGAAGAAGAATATTATTATTAAAAATATTAAATTATTATTAGAGCTATTATTTAATTTATAATTTTTGATGCTCATCAATTTGGTCCTATAAGGAATTCTGTTCTTAATTTTTATCTCAGATTTATTGTAACATTCCAAACTTGTAAGGCTCAGTAAACAGCTTTTATAGTCAATGGCTTTCTCTTGGCTTTCTTATAATACTATATATTTCTTATAATCATACAGTTCTCACTTTAACTTCGTTCTTTTTGTAATTTTTCAAATAATTATTTAAATTTTTACTCGAGATATATTTTAACATCACAGTTTATGTTAACTTGAAAGTTTTTTTTTGTTCACTTATTCGCCATGCTTTGTACAATCTTCAGTGTCAGCCTAAAATTGATTGAATAAAGTCTATGAAAAAAAATCTTATTCAAAGTTATTCAAATTAATAATGAAAATCTTGAAGTAAAAAATATGCAATGGATTTGTAATTACTTTAAAACCTGAGAAACGGTTTTCTTCACTGGGCCATAGGTAAACTTAATTTAGTTGCTGTTTTTGAACTCATAAAAAGCTCGATTTAATTGAAATTGAATATATGCAAATGAATTTTCAAAAACTGGTTTCAAATTACTAAAAAAAGAACTTTTATCAACTGATAAGACGGCCATGCACGGCGATTGGCGTCTTGATAAAAAATTTAAATGAACGAACGAAAAGTGAAGTTAACAAATACTTTAAACTTTTTTAATTAATTAATTTTTTAAAATTCAAATATATGATCAATTTTTTTCATTGATGAATTAATAAATCATTTATTTGATGTTTTAATTAAAAAAATATATAAAACGTTATTTAATATTCAGGATTGAATTACGTCAGAATAACGTAAATCCTACGAACGTATTTCATTTCGTTTCAATTTCTCGACTTGATCGGTTATATTGAAAATGAGTTTCTCAGGTTATCTTAAATGGTTTATCGATGGTATCTTTTGTAGAGCGTCTGATGTCAGTAACACAGACGACGAAATAATCATCTACCATTCTGAACTCCATTCGTCTTCCCAACCCAACCTCAATAATTCTAACCTCCATGCACCCCCGCATGTCGTAATCCCCCAACCTTCACTTTCACGGGACTCCACGTTGCAGCCAACAACACCCGTAGAAATTTCTTTGGTATCCTTCTCCCAACAACCCATTGTTCCCCCCCAACAACCCACTGTTCCCCCCTTCCAAACCACCCCCTTCCAGCCCACCCCTTTGAACACCCCCCCCTTCCAGCCCACCCCCCCCTTCCAGCCCACTCCCCCCTTCCAGCCCACCACCCCCTTCCAGCCCACCACCCCCTTCCAGCCCACCCCTTTGAACACCCCCCCCTTCCAGCCCACCACCCCCTTCCAGCCCACCCCTTTGAACACCCCCCCCTTCCAGCCCACCCCTTTGAACACCCCCCCCTTCCAGCCCACCACCCCCTTCCAGCCCACCCCTTTGAACACCACCCCCTTCCAGCCCACCCCTTTGAACACCCCCCCCTTCCAGCCCACCCCCCCCTTCCAGCCCACTCCCCCCTTCCAGCCCACCACCCCCTTCCAGCCCATCCCTTTGAACACCCCCCCCTTCCAGCCCACCCCTTTGAACACCCCCCCCTTCCAGCCCACCACCCCCTTCCAGCCCACTCCCCCCTTCCAGCCCACCCCCCTTTTCCAGCCCACCCCCCTCTTCCAGCCCACCCCCTTGGATTTCATCCCCTTGAAAACCTTCCCCATTCAGCGCACCCCCTTGGACACCACACCCACCATCCCTGCCCCAGACACAGTGATAGACATATTTCCATCACCCCTTGAACTACCGGAGGAGATGGCTGTTCCACGCAGCTCATTCCTGAGTAGGGCATCCAACTGGATAAAGCAGACCCTAGCTCCAAATCCGGTAAAGGCACCACCCAGTCAACCACCAGTCACCACCCCCCCCAAGAGGAACGTACCCTTATACAATAACGCCCTCTTGGGTTGTGCCGCCAATTGGCCTGACCCAGCCCCACAACCAATCAGGACTTGGCAACACTCATCACTTCAATTCCCAGTACAACCAGTTCCTCCGAGACCATCCTTCGTTGAAACTGGTCCCCTCTGGGAAGAATCATCAACACTGGCGGATCTGGCGGAAGAAACAGCTCCATCACCACTTCAACAGCTGCCTGACAACATCCAGGACACGGCAAGCAAGAGTGAGGAGTCAACACCCCACCCAGACAGCATGGAAGAAGAAGATCCACAGGAGTCAGACAGGTCAGAGCACTCAGTGAAGCGTCGAGTGGGCTCTGACCCTCCGAGGCGGCCAATCTTCCACAACACCCTTTTGAGCAGGGCCTCCAAGTCACTAGCCTCTGACATTGCTCCTGAAGTGACGGAAACCTCCCCTCCATCAACATCAATGCCGCCACCGCCACCACCCAGTCAACCACCAGTCACCACCCCCCCCGAGAGGAACGTACCCTTATACAATAACGCCCTCTTGGATTTTGCCGCCAATTGGCCTGACCCAGCCCCACAACCAGTCAGGACTTGGCAACACTCATCACTCCAGTTCCCAGTACAACCAGTTCCTCCGGAACCAAATGCACCACCCTCTCCCCATGCCACTGCATCCAACTGGGAAGAGTCGAAACCAGTGGAGAAGGCAACTCCACTATCACCACCACTATCATCACCACCATCACCACCACTATCACCACCACCATCACCACCACCATCATCACCACCATCACCACCACCATCATCACCACCATCACCACCACCATCACCACCCCCATCATCACTACCACCATCACCACCACCATCACCACCACCACCATCATCACCACCATCGTCACCAGCCCTATCACCACTAACATCCTTCCAACATCCACCACGGTTGCTTCCTCCAGAGCCAGTTTTGCTGTCTTCACAAGCATATGCGTCAGCTTCCACACAGCAGCCGTGGTATCGTAGCACCGTCTTGGACTCGACAACTCACTGGTCCGACTCAGCACCACAAAGAGTCAGGAGCCACCCACACGCGCCCTTTGAAGAGGTGGTTCAAAGGGGACCTCCGGAGCCAATCTTGTTGTCCTCTCAAGTACTCGTCCCAACCACTCCGGAGAAGGCAGATGTACCACAGAAGGAAGGCACACTCTGGAACAAGGCGTATGACTGGATCGCCGCTGCCCTCACCCCAGACCCGCCAAAGAAAGTACCTGTTACATCCTTCAGAGAGCCAATGAGGTTCAAAGTTCCCTATGTGCCCAGCACGTACTTTGACAAGGCATGTCATTGGTTGGCTCAGACACTGGCGCCAGACCCAGTGGAAACAGAATTCCGCTACGAACAACCAAGACAGCTGGTCCCTACTTCTCCACAACAGTACAAGCACTTCCCGTACTACAGTCCCGTGCATCAACATGGAACAAAGCTGCCACAAGAACAAGAACAACTGCCTCAACAATTTGAAACACAACAACAAGAGGTTCTTCAGCAGCAACAACAAGAGGTTCTTCAGCAGCAAGAACAACAGCAGCAAGAACAACAGCAGCAAGAACAACAGCAGCAACAACAACAGCAGCAACAACAACAGCAGCAACAACAACAGCAGCAACAACAACAGCAGCAAGAACAACAGCAGCAAGAACAACGGCAGCAAGAACAACAGCAGCAAGAACAACAGCAGCAAGAACAACAGCTGCAAGAACACCCGCTGCAACAACAACAACAGCAGCAACAACAACAGCTGCAACAACAACAGCAGCAGGAGAAGAAGCAACAACAAATAAACTTTAACATCCAAGAACAGCGTCGATTTCTTCCTCAGCAGCTGCAACGACAACAACAGAGGCAACTTGAGCAACAACATTGTCAACAACAGCAACAGCAGCCGGATTTCCAACAACAACAGCAGAAGCAACGGCAACAACGCAAGTGGAAGCCGCGTGACCAAAAGTTGCGTAAACAACAAAAAAGAAGAATGGAAGGAAGGCAGAGACAGGAAGAGAGACGACAAGAGCACCAACAACGCACCGAAGAGCTTCGCACTCTGGAACGAAAGACGAAGAAGTTCCTTATGGATGGAGCCCAGTATTACCACCAGCTGGCCATCAAGCTATGGAACGAGGCGGAGAAGATTACCAGCGAAGGCTTCGAAGGAAGCAGCTGGAAGGAGGGTGAGATGCAGTCGAGGAGTAGTGAGTTATCCTTGAAGGAGAAAGCGTGTGAGGAGACGATGGAGGGAGAAAGAGGAGAATGGACGGAAGACCCGTCGATGGTAGTGAGTATGGAGTGCGTTTGAAGGAGGAGAGGTCGAGTCTGGTGAAGGAGGTGCTGGATGGAGGAGAGAGGCTGGAATGTGGAAGAGAGAAAAGGAGAAGAAGGTGAAGAGGAGAAGTCGTGATGGTGTGAAGAGGAAGAGAGGGCAGAAGAAGAGAGGGTGAAAAAGGTTTCATCGCCTGCCAGTTCACTCATGGACAGGGCATCCAACTGGATAGTGCAGACCCTAGCTCCAGATCCGGTGAAGGCACAACCCATTCAACCACCAGTCACCACCCCCCCCGAGAGGAACGTACCCTTATACAATAACGCCCTCTTGGATTGTGCCGCCAATTGGCCTGACCCAGCCCCACAACCAGTCAGGACTTGGCATCACCCATCACTACAGTTCCCAGTACAACTAGTTGCAATGTATCCAGCACCTTCTTGGACAAGGCGTGTCATTGGTTGGTTCAGACACTGGCGCCGGGCCCAGTGGAAACAGACCTTCCCCACAGGCAACCAATACAGCTTGTCACAACAGCAGCAACAACAAAAGCTGCAACAACAACATCTGCAACCACAAGAGCTGCAACAACAACAGCAGCAACAAAAAAAGCAGCATAAAACAACAACTGCGAAAACACCGGCTACAACAACGACAGCTGCAACAACAAAAGCGGCAACAACAGCAGCTGCAACAAAAACAGCGGCAACAACAACAGCAGCATTAACAACAGCAGCAAGAACAACAGCAACAACAACAACAGCTGCAACAACAACAGCTGCAACAACAAGAGCAGCAACTACAACAGCTGCAAGAACAATAGCTGCAAAAACAATAGCTGCAACAACAACAGCAGAAACAACAACAGTTACAACAACGACAGCTGAAACAACAACAGCTGCAACAACAAAAGCAGCAAAAAAAACAGTTGCAACAAAAACAGCAGCAACGTTAGCAGCCGTAACAACAACAGCAGCAACAAAAACAGGAGCAACAACAACAGCTGCAACAACCACAGCTGCAAAAACAATAGCTGCAACAACAACAGCTGAAACAACAAAAACAGCAGAAAACAGCTGCAATAGCAACAGCTGCAACAACAAAAGCTGCAAAAACAAGAGCTGCAACAACTAAAGCTGCAACAACAACAGCAGCAATAACAACAGCAACAACAACAACTGCAGCAAGAACAACAGCTGCACAAACAGCAACAACAACAACAGCTGCAACAACGGCTGCTACAACAACAGCAGCAACAACAACAGCAGAAACAACAACAGCAGAAACAACAACAGAAGCAACAACAAAAGCTGCAACAACAACATCTGCAGCAACAACAACTTCGACAACAACAGCTGCAACAACAGCAGCAACAGCAACAGCAGCAGCAACATCAACAGCAACAACAACAGCAGCAGCAAGAACAACAGCAACAACTACAACAGCTGAATCTACAACAGTTGCAACAACAATAGCTGCAACAACAACAGCTGCAACAACAAGAGCTGCAACAACAAAATATGCTACAACAACAGCTTCAACAACTATAGCTGTGACAACAAGAGCTGCAACAACAAGAGCTGCAACAACAAAAGCTGCAACTACAAAAGCTGCAACAACAAGAGCTTCAACAACAAGAGCTGCAACAACAACAGCAGTAACAACAACAACTGCGACAACAACAGCTGCGACAAAAACAGCTGCAACAAAAACAGCAGCAACAACAACAGCAGTGACAACAACAGGAGCAACAACAACAACTGCAGCAAGAACAACAGCAGCAACAACAACAGCTGCAACAACAGCTGCAACAACAACAGCAGCAGCAAAAACAACAGCAGAAACAACAACAGCTGCCACAACACCAGCTGCAGCAAGAACAACAGCTACAACAACAGCAGCAACAACAACAGCTGCCACAACAACTGCAATAACAACAGCAGAAACAACAACAGTAGCAACAACAAAAGCTGCAACAACTATAGCTGCGACAACAAAAGCTGCAACAAGAGCTGCAACAACAAGAGCAGCAACTTTTGCAGCAGCAACAACAATAACAGTTGCAAAAACAACAGAAACAGCAACAGCTGCAACAACAAAAGCTGCAAAAACTAGAGCTGCAACAACTAAAGCTGCAACAACAACAGCAGCAATAACAACAGCAACAACAACAGCTGCACAAACAGCAACAACAACAACAGCTGCAACAATGGCTGCTACAACAACAGCAGCAACAACAACAGCAGAAACAACAACAGCAGAAACAACAACAGAAGCAACAACAAAAGCTGCAACAACATCTGCAGCAACAACAACTGCGACAACAACAGCTGCAACAACAGCAGCAACAGCAACAGCAGCAGCAACATCAACAGCAACAACAACAGCAGCAGCAAGAACAACAGCAGCAACAACAACAGCTGCAACAACAGCTGCAACAACAACAGCAGCAGCAAAAACAACAGCAGAAACAACAACAGCTGCCACAACACCAGCTGCAGCAAGAACAACAGCTACAACAACAGCAGCAACAACAACAGCTGCCACAACAACTGCAATAACAACAGCAGAAACAACAACAGTAGCAACAACAAAAGCTGCAACAACTATAGCTGCGACAACAAAAGCTGCAACAAGAGCTGCAACAACAAGAGCAGCAACTTTTGCAGCAGCAACAACAACAGTTGCAAAAACAACAGAAACAACAATAGCAGCAACAACAAAAATTGCAACAACAACAGCTGCAACAACAACAGCAGCAACAACAGCAACAACAACAACTGCAGCAAGAACAACAGCTGCACAAACAGCAACAACAACAACAGCTGCAACAACGGCTGCTACAACAACAGCAGCAACAACAACAGCAGAAACAACAACAGAAGCAACAACAAAAGCTGCAACAACAACATCTGCAGCAACAACAACTGCGACAACAACAGCTGCAACAACAGCAGCAACAGCAACAGCAGCAGCAACAACAGCAGCAGCAAGAACAACAGCAACAACTACAACAGCTGCAACTACAACAGTTGCAACAACAATAGCTGCAACAACAACAGCTGCAACAACAAAAGCTGCAACAACAAAATATGCTACAACAACAGCTGCAACAACTATAGCTGTGACAACAAGAGCTGCAACAACAAAAGCTGCAACAACAAAAGCTGCAACTACAAAAGCTGCAACAACAAGAGCTTCAACAACAAGAGCTGCAACAACAACAGCAGTAACAACAACAACTGCGACAACAACAGTTGCGACAACAACAGTTGCGACAAAAACAGCTGCAACAAAAACAGCAGCAACAACAACAGCAGTGACAACAACAGGAGCAACAACAATAACTGCAGCAAGAACAACAGCAGCAACAACAACAGCTGCAACAAGAGCTGCAACAACAACAGCAGCAGCAAAAACAACAGCAGAAACAACAACAGCTGCCACAACACCAACTGCAGCAAGAACAACAGCTACAACAACAGCAGCAACAACTATAGCTGTGACAACAAGAGCTGCAACAACAAGAGCTGCAACAACAGAAGCTGCAACAACAAGAGCTGCAACAACAACAGCAGTAACAACAATAACTGCGACAAAAACAGCTGCGACAAAAACAGCTGCAACAAAAACAGCAGCAACAACAACAGCAGTGACAACAACAGGAGCAACAACAACAACTGCAGCAAGAAAAACAGCAGCAACAAAAACAGCTGCAACAACAACAGCAGCAGCAAAAACAACAGCAGAAACAACAACAGCTGCCACAACACCAACTGCAGCAAGAACAACAGCTACAACAACAACAGCAACAACTATAGCTGTGACAACAAGAGCTGCAACAAAAAAAGCTGCAACTACAAAAGCTGCAACAACAAGAGCTTCAACAACAAGAGCTGCAACAACAACAACTGCGACAACAACAGTTGCGACAAAAACAGCTGCAACAAAAACAGCAGCAACAACAACAGCAGTGACAACAACAGGAGCAACAACAACAACTGCAGCAAGAACAACAGCAGCAACAACAACAGCTGCAACAACAGCTGCAACAACAACAGCAGCAGCAAAAACAACAGCAGAAACAACAACAGCTGCCACAACACCAACTGCAGCAACAACTATAGCTGTGACAACAAGAGCTGCAACAACAAGAACTGCAACAACAAAAGCTGCAACAACAAGAGCTGCAACAACAAAAGCAGTAACAACAATAACTGCGACAAAAACAGCTGCGACAAAAACAGCTGCAACAAAAACAGCAGCAACAACAACAGCAGTGACAACAACAGGAGCAACAACAACAACTGCAGCAAGAAAAACAGCAGCAACAACAATAGCTGCAACAACAGCTGCAACAACAACAGCAGCAGCAAAAACAACAGCAGAAACAACAACAGCTGCCACAACACCAGCTGCAGCAAGAACAACAGCTACAACAACAGCAGCAACAACAACAGCTGCCACAACAACAGCAGCAACAACAAAAGCTGCAACAACTATAGCGGCGACAACAAAAGCTGCAACAAGAAATGCAACAACAAGAGCAGCAACTTTTCCAGCAGCAACAACAACAACAGTTGCAAAAACAACAGAAACAACAACAGCTGCAACAACAAGAGCAGCAACAACAAAAACTGCAACAACAACAGCTGCAACAACAACAGCAGCAACAACAGCAACAATAACAACAGCAACAACAACAGCTGCAACAACAACAGCTGCAAAAACAATAGCTGCAACAACAACAGCTGCAACAACGACAGCAGCAACAACAACAGCAGAAACTAGAACAGGAGCAACAACAAAAGCTGCAAAAAACAGCTGCAACAACAACAGCTGCAATAACAAGAGATGCAACAACAAGAGCTGCAACAACTAAAGCTGCAACAACAACAGCAGCAAAAACAACAGCAACAACAACAACTGCAGCAAGGACAACAGCGGCAACAACAGCAACAACAACAACAGCTGCAACAACAACTGCTACAACAACAGCAGCAACAACAACAGCAGCAACAACAGAAGCAGAAACAACAACAGGAGCAACAACAAAAGCTGCAACAACAACAACTGCAGCAACAACAACTGCGACAACAACAGCTTCAACAAAACTAGCTGTAGCAAGAACAACAGCTGCAACAACAGCAGCAACAACAACAGCAGCAACAACAAGATATGCTACAACAACAGCTGGAACAACTATAGCTGTGACAACAAGAGCTGCAACAAACAGAGCTGCAACAACAAAAGCTGCAACAACACAAGCTGCAACAACTATAGCTGTGACAACAAGAGCTGCAACAACAAAAGCTGCAAAAACAAGAGCTTCAACAACAATAGCTGCAACAACAACAGCTGCAACAACAAGATATGCTACAACAACAGCTGCAACAACTATAGCTGTGACAACAAGAGCTGCAACAACAAAAGCTGCGACAACAAAAGCTGCAACAACAAGAGCTTCAACAACAACAGCTGCAACAACAACAGCAGTAAAAACAACAACTGCGACAAAAACAGCTGCAACAAAAACAGCAGCAACAACAACATCTGTAACAACAGGAGCAACAACAACAACTGCAGCAAAAACAATAGCAGCAACAACAACAGCAGAAACAACAACAACTTTGACAACACCAGCTGCAGCAAAAACAACAGCTACAACAACAGCAGCAACAACAACAGCTGCAACAACAGCTGAAATAACAACAGCAGAAACAACAACAGTAGCAACAACAGCAGCTGCAACAACAAAAACAACAAAAGTTGCAAAAACAACAACAGTAGCAACAACAACAGCTGCAACAACAAAAACAACAAAAGTTGCAAAAACAACAACAACTGCGGAAACAACAGCTGCAACAACAACAGCTGCAACAACGACAGCTGCAACAAAAACAGCTGAAACAACAAAAGCAGCAAAAAACAGCTGCAACAACAACAGCTGCAACAACAAAAGCTGCAACAACAAGAGCTGCAACAACAAAAGCTGCAACAACAACAGCAGCAATAACAACAACAACAACAACAACTGCAGCAAAAACAACAGCTGCAACGACAGCAACAACAACAACAGCTGCAACAACTGCTGCTACAACAACAGCAGCAACAACAACAGCAGCAACAACAACAGCAGCAACAACAACAGCAGAAACAACAACAAGAGCAACAACAAAAGCAGACACAAAAACAGCTGCAGCAACAACAACTGCGATAACAACAGCTGCGACAACACCAGCTGCAGCAAGAACAACAGCTGCAACAACAGCAGCAACAACAACAGCAGCAACAACATCAACAAGAACAACAGCAGCAGCAACAACAACAGCAGCAACAACAGCTGCAACAACAACAACAGCAACTACAACAGCTGCAACTACAACAGCTGCAACAACAATAGCTGCAACAACAACAGCTGCAACAACAAGATATGCTACAGCAACAGCTGTGACAACAAGAGTTGCAACAACAAGAGCTGCATCAACAAAAGCTGCAACAACAAAAGCTGCAACAACAAAAGGTTCAACAACAAGAGCTGCAACAACAACAACAGTAACAACAACAACTGCGACAACAACAGCTGCGACAACAGCTGCAACAACAACAGGAGCAACAACAAAAGCTGACACAAAAACAGCTGCAGCAACAACAACTGCGACAACAACAGCTGCGACAACACCAGCTGCAGCAAGAACACCTGCTGCAACAACAGCAGCAACAACATCTACAGCAACAACAACAGCAGCAGCAAGAACAACAGCAGCAACTACAACAGCTGCAACAACAATAGCTGCAACAACAACAGCTGCAACAACAAGATATGCTACAACAACAGCTGCAACAACTATAGCTGTGACAACAAGAGCTGCAACAACAAAAGCTGCGACAACAAAAGCTGCAACAACAAGAGCTTCAACAACAACAGCTGCAACTACAACAGCAGTAATAACAACAACTGCGACAACAACAGCTGCAACAAAAACAGCTGCAACAAAAACAGCAGCAACAACAACATCAGTAACAACAACAGGAGCAACAACAACAACTGCAGCAAAAACAACAGCGGCAACAACAACAGCAGAAACAACAACAACTTTGACAACACCAGCTGCAGCAAAAACAACAGCTACAACAACAGCAGCAACAACAACAGCTGCAACAACAGCTGAAATAACAACAGCAGAAACAACAACAGCAGCAACAACAACTGCTGCAACACCAAAAACAACAAAAGTTGCAAAAACAACAACAACTGCGGAAACAACAGCTACAACAACAACAGCTGCAACAACAAAAGCAGCAAAAAACAGCTGCAACAACAACAGCTGCAACAAAAACAGCTGCAACAACGAAGGCTGCAACAAAAACAGCTGAAACAACAAAAGCAGCAAAAAACAGCTGCAACAACAGCTGCAACAACAAAAGCTGCAACAACAAAAGCTGCAACAACAACAGCAGCAATAACAACAACAACAACAACAACTGCAGCAAGAACAACAGCTGCAACGACAGCAACAACAACAACAGCATCAACAACTGCTGCTACAACAACAGCAGCAACAACAACAGCAGCAGCAAGAACAACAGCAGCAACTACAACAGCTGCAACAACAATAGCTGCAACAACAACAGCTGCAACAACAAGATATGCTACAACAACAGCTGCAACAACTATAGCTGTGACAACAAGAGCTGCAACAACAAAAGCTGCGACAACAAAAGCTGCAACAACAAGAGCTTCAACAACAACAGCTGCAACTACAACAGCAGTAATAACAACAACTGCGACAACAACAGCTGCAACAAAAACAGCTGCAACAAAAACAGCAGCAACAACAACATCAGTAACAACAACAGGAGCAACAACAACAACTGCAGCAAAAACAACAGCGGCAACAACAACAGCAGAAACAACAACAACTTTGACAACACCAGCTGCAGCAAAAACAACAGCTACAACAACAGCAGCAACAACAACAGCTGCAACAACAGCTGAAATAACAACAGCAGAAACAACAACAGCAGCAACAACAACTGCTGCAACACCAAAAACAACAAAAGTTGCAAAAACAACAACAACTGCGGAAACAACAGCTACAACAACAACAGCTGCAACAACAAAAGCAGCAAAAAACAGCTGCAACAACAACAGCTGCAACAAAAACAGCTGCAACAACGAAGGCTGCAACAAAAACAGCTGAAACAACAAAAGCAGCAAAAAACAGCTGCAACAACAGCTGCAACAACAAAAGCTGCAACAACAAAAGCTGCAACAACAACAGCAGCAATAACAACAACAACAACAACAACTGCAGCAAGAACAACAGCTGCAACGACAGCAACAACAACAACAGCATCAACAACTGCTGCTACAACAACAGCAGCAACAACAACAGCAGCAACAACAACAGCAGAAACAACAACAGGAGCAACAACAAAAGCTGACACAAAAACAGCTGCAGCAACAAAAACTGCGATAACAACAGCTGCGACAACACCAGCTGCAGCAAGAACAACAGCTGCAACAACAGCAGCAACAACAACAGCAGCAACAACAACAGCAGCAACAACATCAACAGAAACAACAGCAGCAGCAGCAAAAACAACAGCAGCAGCAGCAAAAACAACAGCAGCAGCAACAACAGCAGCAGCAACAACAGCTGCAACAACAACAACAGCAACTACAACAGCTGCAACTACAACAACTGCAACTACAACAGCTGCAACTACAACAGCTGCAACAACACTAGCTGCAACAACAACAGCCGCAACAACAAGATGTGCTACAACAACATCTGCAACAACTATAGCTGTGACAACAAGAGTTGCAACAACAAAAGCTGCATCAACAAAAGCTGCAACAACAAAAACTGCAACAACAAAAGGTTCAAGAACAAAAGCTGCAACAACAACAGCAGTAACAACAACAACTGCGACAACAACAGCTGCGACAACAGCTGCAACAACAAAAGCAGCAACAACAAAAGCTGCAACAACAACAGAATCAACAAAAACAGCAGCAAAAACAGCAGCAGCAACAACAACAGCAGACACAACAACAGCTGCAACAACAAAAGCTGCAACAACAATGGCTGCAACAACAATGGCTGCAACAACAAGATATGCAACAACAACAGCTGCAATAACAAAAACTGCAACAACAAGAGCAGCAACTTTTGCAGCAGCAACAACAACAACAGTTGCAAAAAAAATGGCAACAACAACAGCTGCAAAAACAATAGCTGCAACAACAACTGCAACAAAAACAGCTGCAACAACTATAGCTGCAAAAACGAAAGCTGCACCGACAACAGCTGCAACAACAACAGCTGCAACGACAACAGCTGCAACGACAACAGCTGCAACAACAGCAGCAGCAACAACAACAGCAGCAACAGTTATAGCAGCACAACAACAGCTGCAGCAACAGCAACAGCAACAACAACAATAGCAGCAACAGCAAAAGCAGCTACAAAAACAGGAGTAACAACAACAGCAGCAACAAAAACAGCTTCAACAACAACAGCAGCAACAATAATATCAGCACAACAAAAGCTGCATCTACAAAAGCTGCAACAACAACAGCAGCAACAAAAACAACTGCGAAAACAACAGTTGCAACAACAGCTGCAACAACAAGAGCTGCAACAACAACAGCATCAACAACAACAGCAGCAACAACAGCAGCAGCAACAACAACAGCAGACACAACAACAGCTGCGACAACACCAACTGCAGCAACAACAGCTGCAACAACAAGAGTTGCAACAACAACAGAAGCAACAACAACTGCGACTACAACAGCTGCAACTAAAACAGCTGCAACAAAAACAGCTGCAACAACAATAGCAGAAACATCAACAAGAGCAACAACAACAACTGCAGCAAGAAAAACAGCTGCAACAACAGCAGCAACAACAAGAGCTGCAACAACGACAGCTGCAACTACAACAGCAGCAACAAAACCAGCAGCTACAACAACAGCAGAAACAACAACAAAAGCAACAAAGCTGCAACAACAACAGCTGCAGCATCAACAACTGCGACAACAACAGCTGCGACAACACCAGCTGCAGCAAGAACAAAAGCTACAACAACAACAGCAACAAGAACAGCAGCAACAACAAGAGCTGCAACAACGACAGCTGCAACTACAACAGCAGCAACAAAAGCAGCAGCAACAACAACAGCAGAAACAACAACAAAAGCAACAAAGCTGCAACAACAACAGCTGCAGCATCAACAACTGCGACAAAAAAAGCTGCAACAACACCAGCTGCAGCAAGAACAAAAGCTACAACAACAGCAGCAACAAGAACAGCAGCAACAACAGCTGCATTAACAACAACAGAAACAACAATAGTAGCAACACCAACAGCAGCAAAAACTATAGCTACAACAACACAAGCTGCAACCACAAGAGCTGCAACAACAGGAGCAGCAACTTCTGCAGCAGCAGCAACAACAACAACAACTGTTGCAAAAACAACAAACAACAACAGCTGCAACAACAATAGCTGCAACAAAAACAACTGCAACAACAACAGCTGCAACAACAACAGCTGCAACAACAACAGCAGCAACATCAACAGCAGACACAGTTATAGCAGCACAACTACAGCTGTAATAACAGCAACAGCAGCAACAACAACAGCAGCAACAACAACAGCTGCAACAACAACAGCTGCAACAACAAAAGCTGCAAAAACAACAGTTGCAACAACTACAGAAGCAACAACAACAGCAGAAACAACAATAGGGTCAACAACAACAGCTGCAACAACAACAGCAGCAACATCAACAGCAGACACAGTTATAGCAGCACAACTACAGCTGTTATAACAGCAACAGCAGCAACAACAACAGCAGCAACAACAACAGCTGCAACAACAACAGCTGCAACAACAAAAGCTGCAAAAACAACAGTTGCAACAACTACAGAAGCAACAACAACAGCAGAAACAACAATAGGGTCAACAACAACAGCTGCACCAACAACAGCTGCAGCAACAACAACTGCTATAACAGCTGCGACAACAACAGCTGCAAAAACAACAGCTGCAAAAACAACAGCTGCAAAAACAACAGCTGCGAAAACAACAGCAACAACAACAACAGCAGCTGCAACAACAACAACAGCAACAACAACAGCAGCAACAAAACAGCAGCAACAAAACAGCAGAAACAACAACAGCAACAACTACAGCAGCAACTAAATCAGCAGTAACAACAACAGCAGCAACAAAAACAGCAACAACAACAGCTGCAACACCAACAGCTGCAACAACAAGAGCTGCAAAAACAACAGCTGCAACAACTACAGAAGCAACAACAACAGCAGAAACAACAATAGGATCAACAACAACAGCTGCAACAAATTAGCTGCGACAACAACAGCAGCAACGACAACAGTTGCAAAAAAACTGCTGCAAGAACAACAGCTGCAACAACAGTTGCAACAACAACAGCTGGAACAACAACAGCATCAACAACACCACAACAACTACAGCTGCAAAAAAACTGCTGCAATCACAACAGCTGCAAAAACAGCAGCAACAACAACAGTTGCAACAACAACGGCTGCAACAAAAACAGCTGCAACAACAAGAACTGCAACAACAGCAGCAGCAACAACTACAGTTCCATTAAAAACCGCTGCAACAACAATAGCAGAAACAACAACAGCTGCAACAACAACAACAGCAACAAAAACAGCTGCAACAACATTAGCTGCAATAACAATAGCTGCAACAACAACAGCTGCAACAACATAGCTGCGACATCGACAACACAAACAACAGCAGCAACAACAACAGCAGCAACAACAACAGCAGCAACAACAATAGCTGCAACGAAAACAGCTGCAACAACAACAGCTGCAACAACATTATCATCAACAACACCACACAAACTACAACTGCAAAAAAGCTGCTGCAATCAAAACAGCTGCAACAACAATAGCTGCAACAACAATTGCTGCAACAACAACAGCTGCAACAACAATAGCTGCAACAACAATAGGTGCAACAACAACAACTGCAACAACAACAGCTGCAACAACAACAGCAGCAACATCAACAGCAGACACAGTTATAGCAACACAAATACAGCTGCAATAACAGCAACAGCAGTAACAACAACAGCAGAAACAACAACAGGAGCAACAACAATAGCTGCACCAACAACAGCTGCAGCAACAACAACTGCAAAAACAACAACTGCAAAAACAACAGCTGCAAACACAACAGCAACAACAACAACAGCAGCTGCAACAACAACAACAGCAACAACAACAGCAGCAACACCAACAGCAGCAACAACAACAGCTGCAACAACAACAGCTGCAACAACAGCAGCAACAACAACAGTTGCAACAACAACGGCTGCAACAACAACAGCTGCAACAACAAGAACTGCAACAACAACAGCAGCAACAACAACAGCTGCAACAACAACAGCTGCAACAACAAGAACTGCAACAACAACAGTAGTAACAACAATAATAGCAACAACAATAACAGCACCAAAAAAAGCATGCAACAATAGTAGCTGCAAAAACAATAGCTGCAACAACTACAGCAGCAACAACAACAACAGCAACAACAACAGCAGCAACAACAACCGCAGCAAAAACAACAGCAGCAACAACAGCAACAACAACAACAACAGCAACAACTACTGCTACAACAAAAACAGCAGCAACAACAACAGCAACAACAACAGCAGCAACAACAACAGCAGCAACAACAAAAGCAGCAACAACTACAGCAACATCAACAACAGCAGAAACGTCAACTGCAGCAAAAACAACAGCAGCAACAACAGCAGCAACAACAGCAACAACTACAGCTGCAACAACAACAGCAGCAACAAAAACAGCAGCAACAACAACAGCTGCAAAAACTTGAACTGCAACAACAGCAGCAACAATAACAGTGACAACAACAACAGCAGCAACGTCAACAGCTGCAAAAACAACAACAGCGACAACAACAGCAGCAACAACAACAACAGCAACAACAATAGCTGCAACAACAACAGCTCAAACAAAAACCGCTGCAACAACAACAGCAGCAACAGCAACAGCTGCAACAACAGCAGCAGAAAAAACTACAGCTGCAACAACAATAGCTGCAACAACAACAGCAGCAAAAACAACAGCAGCAACAACAAAAGTTCCAACAAAAACCGCTGCAACAACAACAGCAGCAACAACAACAGCTGCAACAACAACAACAGCAACAACATTAGCTGCAACAACAACAGCTGCAACAACAATAGCTGCAACAACAACAGCATTAACAACAACAGCAGCAGCAACAAAAGCAGCAACAAAAACAGCAGCAACAAAAACAGCAGCAACAACAACACCTGCACTAACAACAGCAGCAACAACAACACCAACAACATCAACAGCTGCAACAACATCAACACCTGCAACAACAACAGCAACAACATCAATAGCAGCAACAACAACACCTGCAACAACAACAGCAACAACATCAACAGCTGCAACAACAACAGCAGCAAACATCCGGAGGTTAGTTGTTATTGTTCAATTCGAAGATAAAAGAGTAATTGAGATCTACTTATTCTCGTTTTATAGGACACCTTCCAATAGTACTTATGCTAAATCTGCACTTTCCTACTGTGGGCCCCTTCTATGGAGCTCTCTTCCCCCCAATCTCACCTCTATTCCTACTCTACATTCATTTCGTAAAGCCCTTGAAACATTGTTGTTCAAACAGTTCGTAGCAGAGCGCTCTTGATAGTGTGGCATCACCGCTATATAATTTATTCAATGAGATCAGCTAAGATTATCATACTAAAAGCTTTCGGCCTTATATACCGGTTTTAGCAGTCGTCTGCTCTCGATTAATAATGAAGCGTTCAACTTTTTTACAAATTTTCTTATTAGCGTATTTTGTTATTGACAAGCGTTATTTTATTTTTTAAATTAATTTTTTTGAAAATGATTTTAATTCTATTTAATTTATTATTTTTTGTGCATTTTGACCACTAAACACCCATCAGGAAAAAGATAGACGTCTTGTCGTGAAAGACGTCTCCATTTTGTATTGTATTGTATTTTGTTGTGTTGTGTTGTTTCACCCAAGCGCCCATCCAATCATGAATGTTTTTGTGTTTGTTTGTTTGTGTGTTTGTGTGTGTGAGTTTGTTTGTGAAGTTCCGCATGCAGAGAATGTATGTGGGTTTTTGTGTTTGTATGTTGTGTTTGTATGTTGTGTATGTCTGTGAAGTTTTATAAGTTCTACTCCAAACCCACCCGCCCGCCCATACCCGCCCACCCACCCGCCCAAACCCGCCCATACCCGCCCAAACCCGCCCATACCCGCCCAAACCCGCCCATACCCGCCCAAACCCGCCCATACCCGCCCAAACCCGCCCATCCACCCAAACCCACCCAAACCGCCCGCCTATACCCGCCCATACCCGCCCACTCGCCCGCCCGCCCATACCCGCCCAAACCCGCCCATACCCGCCCAAACCCGCCCATCCACCCAAACCCACCCAAACCGCCGCCCATACCCGCCTATACCCGCCCAAACCCGCCCAAACCCGCCCATACCCGCCCAAACCCGCCCATCCACCCAAACCTACCCAAACCGCCCGCCCATACCCGCCCAAACCCGCCCACCCATACGCCCAAACCCGCCCAAACACGCCCAAACCCGCCCAAACTCGCCCAAACCCGCCCAAACCCGCCCAAACCCGCCCAAACCCAACCAAACCCACCCAAACCCGTCCAAACCCGCCCAAACCCGCCCAAACCCAACCAAACCCACCCAAACCCGCCAAAACTCGCCCAAACCCGCCCAAACCCACCCATACCCGCCCAGACCCGCCCACCCATCCGCCCAAACCCGCCCAAACCCGCCCAAACCCGCCCAAACCCGCCCAAACCCACCCATACCCACCCAAACCCGCCCATCTACCCAAACCCACCTAAACCCACCCACCTAAACCCACCCACCCAAACCCGCCCAAACCGGCCCACCCATCCGCCCAAACCCGCCCAAACCCGACCATACCCGACCAAACCCACCCAAACCCGCCCATACCCGCCCAAACCCACCCATCCGCCCAAACCCACCCAAACCCGCCCGCCCATACCCGCCCAAACCCGCCCACCCATACGCCAAAACCCGCCCAAACCCGCCCAAACCCGCCCATCCACCCAAACCCACCCAAACCGCCCGCCTATACCCGCCCATACCCGCCCACTCGCCCGCCCGCCCATACCCGCCCAAACCCGCCCATACCCGCCCAAACCCGCCCATCCACCCAAACCCACCCAAACCGCCGCCCATACCCGCCTATACCCGCCCAAACCCGCCCAAACCCGCCCATACCCGCCCAAACCCGCCCATCCACCCAAACCTACCCAAACCGCCCGCCCATACCCGCCCAAACCCGCCCACCCATACGCCCAAACCCGCCCAAACACGCCCAAACCCGCCCAAACTCGCCCAAACCCGCCCAAACCCGCCCAAACCCGCCCAAACCCAACCAAACCCACCCAAACCCGTCCAAACCCGCCCAAACCCGCCCAAACCCAACCAAACCCACCCAAACCCGCCAAAACTCGCCCAAACCCGCCCAAACCCACCCATACCCGCCCAGACCCGCCCACCCATCCGCCCAAACCCGCCCAAACCCGCCCAAACCCGCCCAAACCCGCCCATACCCGCCCAAACCCGCCCATCCACCCAAACCCACCCAAACCGCCCGCCTATACCCGCCCATACCCGCCCACTCGCCCGCCCGCCCATACCCGCCCAAACCCGCCCATCCACCCAAACCCACCCAAACCGCCCGCCCATACCCGCCCATACCCGCCCAAACCCGCCCAAACCCGCCCATACCCGCCCAAACCCGCCCATCCACCCAAACCCACCCAAACCGCCCGCCTATACCCGCCCATACCCGCCCACTCGCCCGCCCACCCATACCCGCCCAAACCCGCCCATACCCGCCCATACCCGCCCATACCCGCCCAAACCCGCCCAAACCCGCCCATACCCGCCCAAACCCGCCCATCCACCCAAACCTACCCAAACCGCCCGCCCATACCCGCCCAAACCCGCCCACCCATACGCCCAAACCCGCCCAAACACGCCCAAACCCGCCCAAACTTGCCCAAACCCGCCCAAACCCGCCCAAACCCGCCCAAACCCGCCTAAATCTAACCAAACCCACCCAAACCCGCCCAAACCCGCCCAAACCCGCCCAAACTCGCCCAAACCCGCCCAAACCCACCCATACCCGCCCAGACCCGCCCACCCATCCGCCCAAACCCGCCCAAACCCGCCCAAACCCGCCCAAACCCGCCCAAACCCACCCAAACCCGCCCAAACCCGCCCAAACCCGCCCAAACCCGCTCAAACTCGCCCAAACCCGCCCAAACCCACCCATACCCGCCCAGACCCGCCCACCCATCCGCCCAAACCCGCCCAAACCCGCCCAAACCCGCCCAAACCCGCCCAAACCCACCCATACCCACCCAAACCCGCCCATCTACCCAAACCCACCTAAACCCACCCACCTAAACCCACCCACCCAAACCCGCCCAAACCGGCCCACCCATCCGCCCAAACCCGCCCAAACCCGACCATACCCGACCAAACCCACCCAAACCCGCCCATACCCGCCCAAACCCACCCATCCGCCCAAACCCACCCAAACCCGCCCGCCCATACCCGCCCAAACCCGCCCACCCATACGCCAAAACCCGCCCAAACCCGCCCAAACCCGCCCAAACCCGCCCAAACCCGCCCAAACCCGCCCAAACCCTCCCACCCACCCGCCCAAACCCTCCCACCCACCCGCTCAAAACCGCCCACCCACCCAAACCCACCCACCCGCCCAAACCCGCCCAAACCCGCCAAAACTCGCCCAAACCCGCCCAAACCCACCCATACCCGCCCAGACCCGCCCACCCATCCGCCCAAACCCGCCCAAACCCGCCCAAACCGCCCAAACCCGCCCATACCCACCCATACCCGCCCAAACCCGCCCATACCCGCCCAAACCCGCCCACCCATCCGCCCAAACTCGCCCAAACCCGCCCAAACCCGCCCAAACCCGCCCAAACCCGCCCAAACCTACCCAAACCTGCCCAAACCCGCTCAAACTTGCCCAAACCCGCCCAAACCCGCCCAAACCCACCCATACCCGCCCAGACCCGCCCACCCATCCGCCCAAACCCGCCCAAACCCGCCCAAACCCGCCCATACCCAACCAAACCCGCCCAAACCCGCCCATACCCACCCAAACCCGCCCATCCACCCAAACCCACCCAAACCCACCCACCCAAACCCACCCAAACCCACCCACCCATACCCGCCCAAACCGGCCCACCCATCCGCCCAAACCCGCCCAAACCCGCCCATACCCGACCAAACCCATCCAAACCCGCCCATACCCGCCCAAACCCACCCATCCGCCCAAACCCACCCAAACCCGCCCGCTCATACCCGCCCAAACCCGTTCACCCATACGCCCAAACCCGCCCAAACCCGCCCAAACCCGCCCAAACCCGCCCAAACCCGCCCAAACTCGCCCAAACCCGCCCAAACCCGCCCAAACCCACCCAAACCCGCCCAAACCCGCCCAAACCCGCCCAAACTCGCCCAAACCCGCCCAAACCCGCCCAAACCCGCCCAAACCCTCCCACCCACCCGTTCAAAACCGCCCACCCACCCAAACCCACCCACCCACCCAAACCCACCCACCCGCCCAAACCCACCCACCCGCCCAAACCCACCCACCCGCCCAAACCCACCCACCCGCCCAAACCCACCCACCCGCCCAAACGTGCCCAAACCCGTACACCTACCCAAACACGCCAAAATCCGCCCACCCACCCGCCCGAACCAGTCCAAACCCGCCCAAACCAGCACAAACCCGCCAAAACCCAC
>OX387256.1:3393475-3435975 GCA_947562095.1 Branchellion lobata | reverse complement strand
TGTGTGTGTGTGTGTGTGTGTGTGTGTGTGTGTGTGTGTGTGTGTGTGTGTGTGTGTGTGTGTGTGTGTGTGTGTGTGTGTGTGTGTGTGTGTGTGTGTGTGTGTGTGTGTGTGTGTGTGTGTCCCACTGTGTGTGTGTGTGTCCCACTGTGTGTGTGTGTTTGTGTGTGTGTCCCACTGTGTGTGTGTGTTTGTGTGTGTGTCCCACTGTGTGTGTGTGTCCCAATGTGTGTGTGTGTCCCACTGTGTGTGTGTATGTGTTTGTGTTTGTGTGTGTGTGTTTGTGTGTGTGTGTGTGTGTGTGTGTTTGTGTGTGTGTGTGTGTGTGTGTGTGTGTGTGTGTGTGTGTGTGTGTGTGTGTGTTTGTGTGTGTGTGTGTTTTAGGGTGCTTGGGTGCTTGTTGTCCTCTATGTTTCATTATTTTTTTAAAATCATGTCTTCGTTTTTTTAATTTTTTTTTCGTTTTATTTCGACATTTCTGTGAATAAAACGTCTTTCGAAAGCCCTTTGTTAATTTTTTCGCATCAAGACACTCGTAACAGTAGAAAAATACAGATTTAGCTTATGTACCATTGGAAGGTATCCTAAAAAATGTAAATAATTAGAAGATCTCAGTCCCTTACGAAGAGTCAACTTAAAAAGGGCAGCTAAGTAGTTAAGTGAGTGATTATTTTTTATTTTAAATATGAAAGTGCAGATTTTGAAAAATTATTTTTTTTAGAAGAAACCAGTGTGAAGAGATAAGAGTAGAAGTTAAACGAGAGAATTTATGAGTGCCAGAAACTGAGCAGGCAGCGCTATTAAAAGCTTCGGTTTGATGAAAAATTAATTTTGTTATAGTCTTCATTAGATCAAGTCCAGACATACTCTGGAAATTTCACATGGCGAACAATCGAACTAAAAAAACTGAGAGAAGAGATTCAATAAGTCGAAAAGACTTGCTAAAATATATAAGACCAAATTTCGAAGGATTGAGTTTGAGGAACATAGAATCACTCCAAGAGATTATTTTAGCAATACAAGAAGGAATCTCACAAAGAGTAGAAAATAATAATGTTCAAATGCGCACACATGAAAACGCTTTTACTCGCTGTGGGCTGCTGATGGACTATTTGAGTCTAATGTAGGCGCCAAATCACATTCTTGGGCTTTTCATTTTCTCTTCAGCCGGCCTCCATAGGCACTGAAAAGCACTCGAAAAAAAGCATTCATTAGAGTAGATTAATAAGCATGTTGAAAAAATTTCCGGTTTTGCGAAAGCGTGTATGCCGTTACCTTAATTTACTTTATTTGAACTATTTTATTAACTATTTAAAATTTTAAGTTTCAAATATTAGTTGAAAATAAGTTTATTCAGCTAAGAATCATAGTTTTTGTTGATAACGATGATTTGGAAAAGATTTTTAAGAGATTGCCGAATCCGCCATTTTCTCGTTTAAAATACAGACATTGCGCTTTTACTGAAATTCAGTTATTGTTGAGTTTAGTATTTTATTTTCTTTTATTTTGATTGTTCACCGTGTTTTGTGCCATTTCCAGCATTTTTCTAGATTTGCTTCGATAAAAACTATTTAAAAAAAGAAAGAGAAGATTGTTCACTGTGCTCGGCACATTTTATTTCTTTTTATACTTTGAAAAAAGACATCTAAAATTTATTCAATTTCTAAACTTCAAAGAACTTGTTAAGTTTTATTTAAAATAATTATTAATAGAATAATTGGAAAAAAAGCAAGATGCTTCTAAGAATATTTAGTTAAGCGCATCAAGCTACGTGAAAAATTAGCAACACCAAACAAATTATATTTATGTTTTGAATAATTCTGACTTTGTTAGCCGTTTCAATAGGCGATTTCATAAGCAATCAAAATGACGAAAAGAAAACGTCTGACATACTGTGCCCGTCCTTATACCTGTTCTGAGTGCCATCGATCATTCACTCAACAGAGCACTCTCGCCACACACAAGCGCACCCATAGTGGGGAAAAGCCTTTTTCATGTACCGTTTGTGGACGAGAATTTGCCAATGGAGGCAACATGAAAGTAATTTAATTTTTCATTTTTTAACTTCTGTTGATAACTTCTTCATGCGTGTGCTCAGTAGCGAGCTAAACTTTCGGGCTTGAAGCTCAAAATTCAACTCGTGAATGAGCTCAAGTGTGAGTAAAAGTAGCTAAATTCAAGAAAGTGACAGAAGTCATGCTTGTAGGCTTTAGTGGCCTAGAGCGAATAAAGTATTTTCTTTGCAAGCGCAAGCCTCAAAAGCGCTGTTCAAAAGATTGAATCTTGGCCTTCATTTTATTATATTAGTTTGTTAAGTTCCAGCTTATAGCTTTTTAAGTTAAATTGATACCATTTGTCTGAAAATTTTCCAGATTCACATGCGTGTGCACACAGGAGAACGGCCTTTTGAGTGTGAGTTTTGTCAACGTGGTTTCAGCCAGCAGAACAGTTTGAAGGCACATTTGAGGATTCATAGTGGAGAAAAACCTTTCAGCTGCACTCAGTGTGAAAAATCTTTTCGAGTGCTCGGTAATCTTAAGAAGCATCAGTTTGTGCACAGCGTGGGTGGCAATTTTGAGTGCAGCAATTGCACAGAGCGTTTCAAGATGAAGACGGAACTACGCAAGCACAGGAAAGTGGTTCACGGCATTGACACCCCTGTCACTCGTCGAGCACCTCGTCCCAGCAAGAACTCTACCACTAGCACCACTACCACTACTGCTTTTGACACTCCAACTGACAGCAGTGTTGCCAGCACTGCTGTTTCTGACACTGCAAGCACCATTGTCAATAACAACAACAACAACCTGTTGCTAAGCACAATCAGCAACAATATCATTCCTGTGAATTCTTCTTACCAACAATTTGTAGGCGTTTCGTTGGTGACACAGAACAGCTCCATCAACACCAACATCAAAGTGGAACCTGGTCTTGATTATGAAACACTCGGCTGCAACAATGACGTCTTGGCTGGCATGAGCACAATCGACATGGACACCGTCAATCGAATTTCTTCCGTCAACCCAACCTATCAGCCTTTTGTTGGTGTTTCTTTGGTCAACAACAACACAACTATCAACACCAATGAGACCACTATTAAAGTTGAACCAAGCTTTGAGTCAGAGAACATTGGGCATAGCAGTGAAATGCTGGTTGGCATGAGCACCATTGACATGGAGACTGTCAACCGTATCACCAACTACCGATAACCACACCTTTCCTCTTCCACGCCATCAATTACAATGGAACCGACTCCCTTTTTTTTCTGCTCCTCATGTCCACAGTGTTGCAATGGTGGCTGTGGTGCATGAAACCATGCACACCACACCTTTCATTCTTTTTGTATCATTTTCAATCTTTTTTTTTCTTCACTTTTTGCATTTATATATTATTTAATCCATTTGGCATTGGTCAAACGGTAAAGACGCTAACATTCTGACTCAAAAATCATAGATTCAAATCCTTGTAATCACATTAGTAGTTTGCATCACCAAAGGCTGGCCAGAGGGACTTATAACAAGTTTCATATTCAATTTTACTTTTAGTTAAATCAAAATGAATTGGTTTTTTTTATATCACCTATGAACTAATTATAAATATAATTAAATACCTAATTATAAATTTATTCAAATAAATAATTTCAAAAATCATTTAATAAATAATTATAAACATAATTAAATGAATAATAATTCTAAAAATAATTAAATGAATTATAATTCTAAAAATAATTAAATGAATAATCATTCTAAAAATAATTAAATGAATAATCATTATTATTAAACAAACACCAATAATGTTTTCCTTATATTGTATAATAATGTTTTAATATTTTCAATAATAATTGTAATATTCTCAACAATGTTTTTTTAAATCATTTTAATAAACAATAAAACCGTTTTGAGAAAATTTATGTTATCCTCAATCAAGTCCCAAACATAAGTTATTTTAATATTCATTTCTGAATTTGTTCACATCAAAATAACCTGAATGGTGTATAAATTTACATTTATAAATAAATAATCACTTACATTTATTTTGCTTATATATATATATATATATATATATATATATATATATATATATATATATATATATATATATATATATATATATATATATATATATATACATATATATATATATATATATGTTTATTTATTTATACATACGTTCATTTTTTTTCAATATATTTTTTTCAATACTTATCAACATTCATTCTTATATAATATTATACCATCAGTTTTTAAAGTAATAGAATCTATTTTCAAATATTGCATTCATTATTTTAAAACCAAATCGGTTGGAAGCTGCTGAAGGGAGCGAACCCAGCATTGGAATCAATTCTTTAAGGCCTATTGCTCTTATTTATTGCACCCACTCTAAGCATTAAGTCGTCTTGTTATGTGGAATCAATAAACGCTTACTGCTCGTTTTTTAATCACCCCCCCGTTCAACAAATCCTCTCGTTTTTTAATCACCCCCCCCCCCCTTCAACAAATCCTCTCATTTTTAATCACCCCCTTTTTAGCAAATCTCCTCACTTTTGATCACCCCCTCCTCAGCAAATCATCTCCCGTTTCCTAATCAATCACCCTCTTCAACAAATCCTTTCCCGTTTCCCACTCATTACCCCCTCTCAACAAATCTTCCTTCGTCTCTTAATCCCCTTTCACAAAATCCTCCCTCGTTTCATAATCCCCCCCCTCTTTTTACAAATCCTCTCGTTTCCGAGTCATCTTCCTAACAAATCTTTTGTTTTCACCATTTCAAGCTTTCCACCCACGTTGGCAACTTAAATAGTGAACAGACGGCTTGTCTGTATGCCTCAGTCACCTAGTATTTCACAGCCAATGGAAGCATCCCTCCATTGCGAAAAGTCATTTTAAATTGAAATCTTTTGTTAGTGGGATTTTGACAGCACACTCACGAAGAATTAACACTCATTTTAATATATAATCTGAGTTTCTTCAAAACTATTTTTTCATTTCATCCAACTAGTATATTAGTTAACTTATCAAGCTCACCCAAGCTGACTTCTAATACATCACCTCATCCTGATTCGAACACAAGTTTGAATCCAAGTGGTCGCTTAGTAACCCGCTTGAAACCATTTTTCTTGAAGCGCTTTCGATTTTGAATGAGGCGCTAAAAAAATAACAAAGTTGAATTGAATGAAGTTAAAGTGGTTTTCGTGCGACACAGCACTCCGAAGCAAGAGCAAGGTCCCATAAGAGGGCGAAGCAAGGAGGAGCACATAGACCACTACCTGCAACATGCGTCAGCTGTTTACATCATTCACAAAAAAAACCTATGAGCATTTGAATCTCATACGAAACAGACAAGACGGCCTCAACGCTTGAGACATTACAAATGTCATGATTAGATTAGATTATCATGGTGCGGGTACTGGTAACTCTTGAGAACAAGCATTCAAGAGATGTAAATAGTGATTTTATTTCAGGATAGTTGGAAGGAAGATAGTTAAACCTTATAAGTTTAATAAGTAAAGATTGGAGTTATTTTATATGTTCATTATTGGCAAATCCACACCATGAAGGTGCTGCATACAACTTAACCTCGAAATAGGCCAATGACATTCAATTATCGTTAACTTTATGCTAAATCTACACTTTCCTACAGTGGCCCGCTTCTACGGAACCTTCTTCGTTTCGATTTTTTATCTAGTATATTTCTCATTTGTTCTCGTGAAGCTCTTAAAACTTAAAACTTTTCTGTTTAAACACTGTTTAAATCAGCGCTGTAAAATTCTTTGGTTAGATTATAACAGTTAAGTTTTTCCTAATTTTTTGATTTTTGCCATATTCTGTATTATTCCCGACGCTTGTTTGGACATGATTCTGTAAATATAACATAATAAGAAAATATAGACAGAGACGTTTTTATTTTTTTTTCATAGTCTTTATTAGATCAAATCCAGACATACGCTGGAAATTTCTTGTCTTTGGAATTTTCCCTCAATGTTCTAATATTGAGTGTTGTTTTATTTATATTTGGGTTGTTTATTCCAATTTAAAAAAATTTTGACAACTTTTTTCCGTATTCGCAACTATAAATTTAAATCTGTTAGTTAGTAGTGTTAATAATTTTTTTGTTATTTTTAATATCGTTTTGTTGTTATCACGGATATGTCTAGCGTTTTTACAGCTTCGTTATTTAGTGAATTGGAACAAAGTAAAACTAATTCAAAATTGAAAATAAATTTGCCGGAAAAATCGAACAGTTCTTGCAAAAATTTTGCTGTTAACGGCGGTTATCAAAAAAATTGCGAAAGCCAAGTACCAATTGCAAATTCACATTTAAAACGCCTTCAAGAACTTGAAAAAGAAAATGAAAATTTAAAAAAGGAAAATGAAAATCTCAGGTTTTATTACAATATTAGTTTTTTTCATAAAGATATAAAAATAAAAAAGTTGGGGATACAATGCCTTCTCATTCTTCAAATTCATCTACTTTTTTGTATAGAGGCAGGCTCTTGTAGAGCATAATTAGCTATTTGAAGCGATGTTTGAGTATTGAAAAAATAAAAAAACAAGTATAAACATTGTCATAGTAAGAGTAAACAAGTACAGTTTTAAGGCTAAAATATGGTGATTGTAAACATACATTAAAGTCAATAACTATTGCAGAGTGGGTGGAAAGGGAGAGGAGGGCTTGTTGTTGGAAGTGTGCATGCATGATGAAGATGTTTCTAAACATATCAAACCCGTCTTAAACAAGTGGTTTGAGGATTATATTTTCAAGCCTTCCAGCTCTACCGACCAACCATCACCGCTGAGTATTCTACCTTCTCAACTGCACCAATGTTATCAAAATTCGCAGTATCGACATCATCAAAATACACAAAATCCTCAACAACAACTGCCAAAACAAAGCCCCCACAAAGGCATAAAGTTTTACAAAAATTTCAAGACGGACTCTATTGGAAGTGCTGATTTCTACACCGGGATGTTTGGATTGCAGGATCCACCAAGGTTGGATGGATGGATTAATGAATGAGAAAATGGATAAATGGTTGGGTAAAGGAATGAATAGATAGATAGATGAAATTTTTGATGGATGAATGGGTAGGCAGATGGATGTTTAGAAAAAAAATAAAATGCAGGTATCTGCAGAGGTTCAGGCAAGAACTCAAGAATGAGGAAGTTGTAGATGAAAAAAAAATAATAAATAATAACTATGACCCGAAAACTTCCAACAACAATAATACTGATGATGCTAATAAAAATAAAAACAATAATAATAATAATAATAATAATAATAATAATAATAATGATAATAATAATAATAATAATAATAATAATAATAATAATAATAATAATAATAGTAATAATAATAATAATAGTAATAATAATAATAATAAGTATTCTGCATTTGAAAAAAAATTTGGCATAAGAGAGGACAATGTAGGTGTACTTAAGCAGCACAAAGAAACAAGCAACAAAGATGACAAGGATGAGGAGATGATGATGATGATGATAAAAGAACAAAGAAAGATAAGCAATAGAGTTACTGTTGCTACTACTACTAATACTTCTGATACTGTATCTACTAAAAATATTAACAAGAGCAATAATAATAATAATAGTGATAACGATAAAGAACTCCAGAATCATTCAAGATTTTACAAGAAACTCGGGTTATTATTATTATTTTGTAGTAATAATAATTGTTGTTGTTGTTATCTTTAATACATACTTTCGCAGCAACAGTGACGGCAACTTCAGTGCCTTCAAAGCGGGAGTGATCAGGTGCTGTGATTTGTGCTCATCCATCCACCTCCTCATTTTTTCCCCATTGACGACTTTGTTCATGCACTCACGCCTTCTTCCACTGCTCGTACTCCATATGCTCATTCACATATGCCACGCACACCTGATTTATCTATCATTTCATTTTGCTTTGAAGTGAGGTATCCATTTTTTCATTTTTTATCCATTCATTCATCCAACCTTTTATCCATTTTTCCATTCATCCATCCAGCCATACATCTTTTCATGTACCTATTAGTGCTTTCTTGCATTCATTGATGCATGCATAGATTGTTTCATTCATGTGTATCTCTATGCATTTGTTCTCCCATACATCCATCCCTCCATACATACAATCAACCTTCCATTCATCATCCATCATTCCATGCAGTGAATCCTTAAGGACTGCCTTAGGATTCGAGAACAACCGTCTTCCATTCTTTTATGAGAGGCTTCTAACTCTTGGATACCCTCCTGGTCACCTTTTGCAAGTGTGTTTGTGTGTGTGTGTGTGTGTGTGTGTGTGTGTGTGTGTGTGTGTGTGTGTGTGTGTGTGTGTGTGTGTGTGTGTGTGCGTGTGTGTGCGTGTGTGTGTGTGTGTGTGTGTGTGTGTGTGTGTGTGTGTGTGTGTGTGTGTGTGTGTGTGTGTGTGTGTGTGTCAGCACCTTCTTGTGATAGGCCAGAGAAGCAGTGGATGAGGGAGAGGGTTATGACGTCAGCAAGATTATCAACTTCCCTGCATACAATTCTGCATCCAGGGAACGCAAGGTATTCCTCCTATCTATCAATATTTCCTCCCATTCTTATTTATTCATCTTCATTAATTCATTGGTCCATCTATCCATAATTTCTTTTTTTAGTCTGCCTCTCTCTCTCTTTTTTTGTTCATTCATCCACCAATCAAATCTTCAGTCATTCCTTCCCTTTCTAACAACCATCTATACTTCTTCCAGCCATCCATGCACCATTCCACGCCAGTCAATCAATTCATCCATCGTTCATCCCTTCACATCTTTTCATCAATTAAATCATCATCCATCCCTCCAACTTTTGTGTTTATCCATTCATTCATATATCCTTCCTCACACGCTCCAGGCCTTCCTCAGTAACCACTTCTTTTTCAAGTACCTCAATCCATCTTCCACCCATCCTCACCACACCCAAGTGAGTGACCTGCAGGAAGGTAGCCATTGGGAAGGAGTTCTGTACATCTAAGTATTCCTCCCTCCATCCTTTCTTGCTATTTGTCTATCATTATGTTCATATTTTTCTCTTTCTATATATATATATATATATATATTAATTTGTTTATTTATTCGTTTTAATCAGAAATAATATTGGTTAAGTTTATCTGTAGAGTGCCAAGGCAAAAAAAACTGAGGCGCTTCCATTCGGTCATTGAGACAGTTTATGAATATATTGCAAGGCGTGCAGGTTTCATTCTCACTTTTCGAAGCCTCACGTCGGTATAATGTGACCTTTTATTGCTAATGACGTTCAAACACTTTCAACATGGTCGACATTGTTTCATGTCTCAAGTATTCATCTTCATTCGCCTCATCAATATCACTTCGACCACCCAAACCTCCAAACGTGCAAACAGCACAACTAAAAAACCTGCCTTTTTTTCCAAAAACAGCAATTTAAAGTTATTTGGACTTAACGTCACCAGTGAATATACGTTTTCATTATTTTATCTGCAACGAAGAATGAATCCAGGAAGCTCTGGCTGTACCACTTGCTTCATTAATCAGCAAACCGTCTGGTTCTTTCCACTAACAATGAAAGATAACATAACTCAGCAATAAGCAAGATTGCACGCACAAAGAATGGGTAGAAGGTTTCCCTGCACTAACCTTTACAGAGCTGACCACTACCTGCATCATCCATCAGCAAGCTGTCTCCTTCAACCCTGACCCACCAGCAATGACAAATCGACAGTTTCACCTTCAACTCTCAACTTTGTTTCGCATTTATAATCCACCAACAATGAAAAATTTATGTTCTTTGTTTGAATTCTCACATCTTCCTGTTTGCTTACAACTCCTTGTCCCTCATTTGTGATCATTGCTTTCTTGAGACTTAACAGGGGCGCCTCAGCTGCTTGCCTTGGTGAAATGAGATTTCATTTCATTCCATGTATTAGTCCATCTATTCAATCTAACTATCCACATATTTCTACACATTTTTCTATCTTTTTATCCATTAATCTATCCTCCAATCAACCCATCCATCCATCATACAGAACAAGGCACAAAAAAGAAAGAGAGAGGATGAGAATGGTGATGGTGGATGTAGTGGTCTTTCTGCCAATAAACATGTCAAAATCGGTGGACAACAAATGAATATCAACAACAACAATACTACTACTACTACTACTAATAATAATAATAATAATAATAATAATAATAATAATAATGAAACGGGGGCAAGAAGCACAAACAGTTGTTTAAAAAAAGGTGTTTTTTAATTTTTTTTGTTTTTTCTATCCTTTCCTACACTCTATCCATTCATTCATGCATTTATCTTTTATGCATACTTTAATCCATCCATGCATTCATTCACTTATCAGTTCATCTTCATTTCTTCTACGACATCCACTTTTTGATGGATTCTTCCACTTTCACCTTTTTTCATATTACTAATCTATCCAGATTTTCATCCTTCCATTCATCCATTATTTCCGACTAATTAATTATTATTTTTTGATCTTTCACTTTAGCAGGTGCTTCCAGTGACAACAGCAATCCGCTACGCTCCCATTCCACCAACCTTCACCAACCTCTTTCCTCATCACCTCCCCTACCATCATCTCCACCACCATCATCATCACCACTACCACTATTATCATCATCACCACCACCGCCATCATTACCACCACCGCCATCATCACCACCACCACCACCATCTTCACTTCCACCATCAACTCCATTAACAATACCTACAGAACGTTCCATCAACCACTCAAACATCATCCACTCTTTACACCAGAGAGACAATCATGGTGATAACAATAACAACAATAACAAAAATAGTAGTAATAATAATAATAATAATAATAATAATAATAATAATAATAATAATATTAGTACTGACCAACGTGACCACTCGGTGGTGATGATAGAGTCTGGTGATGATGACAGTGATGGTGGGGGCGATAATGATGACGATGATGTGATTGTTCTTGATGATGAAAAAGAAGAGGGTGAGATTGATGATGATGATGATGATGCTGATGATAATGATATCAAGATGGTGTGTCGTTATGATGGGAAGAAAAATAATAATAAAAAAAATAATAATAATAAAAATACTAAAAAAAACTTTAACGAAAGTAAAAGTATGAAGAGAGGCAGGAAAGGAAAGGTGGATGGTGCTGGTGTTGGTAAGAGTGGTGGCGGAAGGTTGAGTGATATTCCAATGCCTCCACCACTGCAACAATCCATCATAACACCGTCAAATGATACTCTAGTAACGACCGCTTCCATCCTTCTTCCTGCTCCTTTTTCCAACCTTCCTTCCAACCTTCCTTCCACCCTCCCTTCCACCCTCCCTCCCACCCTCCCTCCCACCCTCCCTTCCAACCTCCCTTCCACCCTCCCTTCCACCCTCCCTTCCAACCTCCCTTCCACCCTCCCTTCCAACCTCCCTTCCACCCTCCCTTCCACCCTCCCTCCCACCCTCCCTTCCAACCTCCCTTCCACCCTCCCTTCCACCCTCCCTTCCAACCTCCCTTCCACCCTCCCTTCCACCCTCCCTCCCACCCTCCCTTCCAACCTCCCTTCCACCCTCCCTTCCACCCTCCCTTCCAACCTCCCTTCCACCCTCCCTTCCACCCTCCCTTTCAACCTCCCTTCCACCCTCCCTTCCAACCTCCCTTCCATCCTCCCTTCCACCCTCCCTTCCACCCTCCCTTCCACCCTCCCTTCCACATTTTTTTCCACCCTTTCTTCCACAACTTCCTCTGTTCCTTCCACTACTTCATCATTTCTCATTGCTTCCACGCCTCCAACCATTACATATTCGGCTCAATGTCCCAAAAATCATCAGCATACCCTCTATCCTAATCATTATAATGCTCATCATCCTCATCCACATCATCAACCTGATACCTCTGAGATAACCCTCACACCACCCACATCAACCACCGCCACTACACTATCACAATCAATTAGCCAATCAACAATTGCATCGCTCTCAACATCAATCATTCTCCCGCCCCTTGAAAACTTCTCGAAGGGTCTTTCTCCTCTTATTCCTTTAGATGTCACTTCGCCAGGCGGCGCCTACAACAGGATTCGTCATGTGCTGGCATCTGTCAAGAAATAATTTTTCCCAAATGCCATTGTCTGAATTTTGTTATTATGAAATGATGATGACGACGATGATGATGATGACGACGATACTGATGATGGTGAGGTGCAAGAGGTGGAAAAAGAAGGGCGAAGCAATGATGGGAGTGACGGTGATGATCATTATTTCGCTAGTCTCGTCATTGTTTCAATAACTTCCTTACGTTTGAAGTTCTCAGGTTCTGCTTCAAAAACATTTTTAGTTTTTAAAAAGTGCATCCAAAGCCTCCGTTAACTTTTGAACTTTCACGTCAACAAAAATGAATCTTCCTCTTGGATGTTTTATTTATTTACTATCGATTTATGTAAGTTTGAAGTAGAACCTGAAGTTTTATTTCAAATATAAAATTTTATGGTGACTGTCAAATCTATTCACTATAAACTTTATATAATAAACTACCGAGCAAGCTATTTTTATCTATTCAAAGTAGCATGGAAGAGAGTTGCGAAGTAAAAAAATTGAACGAACTGGAGATACTGGCCAGTATGTACAGTGAGGACTTTTTGCTTTCTGACCCTTCGTGTCTTATTGACCTGGCCTCCATCATCACTGCCCAGCAATCTTCTCCACTCTGCAACGAACACAAGTACCACAGAAGTATTAGATTCACTTTGAAACTCACTTCACCCTCACAAGTTATTAATTTTTGAACAAAACTCATATTCTCAATACTGATTAATAATAATAATAACTAAATTGATCCAATTTTAAAGCGCCAAGGCAAGCAACTGAGGCGCCATCGAGACATGATTAAACATGCATTTGTGATATCTACAGATCCACATGGAAGTTACAGCTGACCTTCCTTCTAACTATCCTTCTGAACTTCCTAGTTTTAGCATCAGGTGTGGTTCTATCCAGGCTCGTGCACAGGCCCTTAAACTTAACTGTGATCTAAAAAAATATTTGTCTGCTCATGTTCAAAGTGGTGATCCAGCTATTGTAGAAGCTGTACAGTGGTTGGTGTCAAATGTAGATGAGTATGCCTCACTACCAAGTGAGGAAATCTTTGAAGCAAAGAAGAAGGATGAAGTGATGGCAAGGTGGTTTATCTGTTCGCCGTGGTACTTTATGTATCTTCATTGATTTCAACTTGGAAACAATAAATTAAAAATATATCTAAGGAATAAATGATTTTCTTAGTTTCACTGACTCGAAAACAACTGAGTAAGAGTACACATTTTTTTCAGGTATTGGATTTATTCCCATCATATATACAACACCACAAAGCGCAAATTGATTGTTGACACGGCTCGCACTCTTCATCTCAGTGGTTTCTGCATGCCAGGAAAGCCAGGTCTGATTTGTGTGGAAGGGCCTCAAGATGTGTGTGAAGAGTTTTGGCACACCATCAGGTCTCTCACTTGGAAAAGGATCAACCTCAGACATGTGGAGGTTCAGAACTCTCCATCATTATCAATACCTGAAGTAACGACAACATCGTCATCATTGCCCCCATGCAATGTTTGGAAACGCTTCTTGAAGTTTGAAGAAATATTTTTTTCTTCCTCTGACAACCGCCATGGCGACATGGCTCAGCTCAAACACTTCCTTATCACTCACAACCTCCCCCACGCCTTTCACATCTTCTTTGGACTCGATGCCATCCAAAGTGACAAATCCTAGCAACCCTTAACCACACTCCAATCTCCTCTAATGTGATCAATCTATTTGCTTATCACCGATCGTTCAAAAGCGCCCTAATGACTAATCACTCAAAAGTTTATAATGGCTATCAATTAATGAAACATTCTTCATTTATGATTAATTGGTTCTAATTAAAAGTGATATTTTTCAGCCTTATGCAGGTTTGTTTAATATAAATCCACTTGTAATTAATTTTTGTAATCTTTTGGTTATTTTCGAATAAATTAACGTTGTTGAGAAATATCAGCTAGTAGAGGATAGAAGATAAGATTTAGGAAATGAAGTAAAGATGTAAGGGTCATCAGCATAAAGTTGACTTTGAAAAGAAAATGATGGAATAATTTTTGGGAGCTCAGAAGTATAAAGAATGAAAAAAAGAGGACCAAGAACAGAACCATGAAAGACACCAAATGGAAAAAAAAGAGTAAAATAAAAATTTTTTATGTAAACCACTGAAATCTTGTTGGAAAGATAAGACGAAATCCATTGAAGACAAGATCAAGAAACACCAAAAGAATTTCCAAGTTGCTGAAGTAGTAGAGTGGTGAACAGTGTCTGAAGCAGAAGAGAAATCTAAGCAAGGGAGAGAGATGTTACCTTTGTCGCCGAAGAGTATAGAATCATTATAGGTTTTTAGGAGAGGTCTCAGTGCTATGGAAAGAACGGAATTCAGCATGAGAAGGGAGGAGCAGATCGTGAATTCCAAAAAAAGAAAGAAATTGGAAATAAACAACTTTTTTCAAAATTTTCGAAATAAAATAGAGATAATATATAGGCATATATAGTTTGATGGTAAAGAAAAATTTAGACAGTTTTTTTTAGATTGTTGGTGTATGAGACTTTAAAAATAGATGAATATTGCTGTAGTTAAAAGAAATTAATAACTGCTAGAATTATTGGGCAAAACAAAAGAAAGCTTTTTAAAAAGATGATTTGGATGAAGTCAAACGAGCATGTGGAAGAGAACGTAGAATTGATAATATTAGTTAACTTGGCGGAAAAAAAGTTATTATGGAAGGAATCAGTTTATTGAAAATTGGAAAAGTTGATTTATCATTTCTAGAAGGAAGAAATTTCACTAGACTAGAGTGTTGAAAGAGCTGTGGAGAAAAAGAAGGAAGAGAGGTGTTTCATAAAATAGCCTAGAAAAAGAACCCGATTTAGACTTGGGAGAAAAGGCGGATTTCATGGAATCAATGAGAAAAAAATGCTAAAAATAAAAAAAAGTTCTATGAGATGATTGCTCTTTATGCCGTTTGTCCTGTGATGGTGTAGACAAACTGCTTGGTAGACTCTGTTTCCGGTTTCGCAAAAGCTTGTATGGCCGTTACTTTAATTTAATTTATTTAAACTATTTTTATTAACTATTTGAAATTTAAAGTTTCAAATATTAGTTATAAATAAGTTAATTTATATAAGAGTTATAGTTTTTGTTGATTACGAAGATTTTGAAAAAAATTTAAAGATATTGCTGACTCCGCCATTTTCTCGTTTGAAATACAGACATTGCAGTTAAATCGTCAACCAACGCCTACCTGAATACTGTTTGCCAAATTACTTAACAAGAAAAAAAACAAGTTTTGAAAAACATTGAAAAATTTTGGTATCCTGACGGAGTTGTGAGTTTAAGAAATGGCTGAGAAAGAAAAAGACATTGCTGTAAAATCATCAACCAATCGGTTACAAGAATACCGTTTGCCAACTTGAAAAACAAGAAATTGAGCAAGTGTTTAAAGCATCTCAAGGAATTGTGGTATCCAAACAAACTTCCTTGTGAATAGGAGAAATGGCTGAGAAGGAAAATAAAAAAAAAGAAGAAATAACTTGAAATAACTCTGCAATAGCTATGTTATGTGGTTTTAAGATATGATTCAATTCTCAAACTTTAAGACTCATTTATTTGATTTAATAGACAATTCTGCTTTTTAATTTTTCAAAACCTTTCAACATTCCATTTTTTGTTAATTTAATGAAACATTTTTCAATAGTCATTCAATATGAACTATGACTCAATTCTAATTTTCGAGATTTATAAATTCGATTCTGTAGTCAGTTTTTGATCTCTTGCAACAGACAATTGACAGTTTTTATGACATTCAGTTATTATTGATTCTTTTTATTTTTTATTTTGATTGTTCTCCATGTTTTTTGCCATTTTCAGCGCTTGTCTGAATTTGCTTCAATAAAAACTATGAAAAAATAACTCTTAAGCTTCCAAATAGCCTTCTTTTTAATACTCTTTATTAGACCAAGTCCAAACATACGCTAAAAATGTTACAAAAACACGGCGAACAATCGAACTAAAAAAGAAAACATTAAAATATATGAGAACAGAATGTTATCAGTCATAAAAGTCAGCATTGAACTTACAACAAACGGAAAAAAGAGTAAGATTAAAGGTTCAAATTAAAAACGATGAACAATGAGTATTATGAGCTTATTGAGTAATGAGAAGACGAGGAAGGAATGTTTTGTCTTGGTAGGAAGAGTAAATTTTTTTGGTGTAATTGTGCGTTCGTCTTCACATATCACGGGATGTAGACTTGATTGGTGGGAGGATCTGATGGAGTACATGGTGCGGGTTATTGGTAACCCTTGAGAACAAGCGTTCTAGAGATGCAAATATTGATTTTATTTTAGGATAGTTAAGAAGAAGTTAGTTAAACCTTATAAGTTTAATAAGTAAAGATTGGAGCTGTTTTATATGTTCGTTATTGGCAAACCCACACCATGAAGTTGCTGCATATTTTATGCGGGATATGATTAAGGATTTGCCTCATTGAATCTCTTCCCTCAATTAATATTTCATCTAACCTTTCATTCGCCCCTTCTTCCACCATTCATAGTTTAGGTTTCACTCTTGACTCTTCACCTTCTCTCATACCACAAATAAAATCTGTAGCTAAATCACCTTTTTTTCATCTTCCCCGTATCAAGCAATTGGAACTTTTCCTGGACAATTCAACCCTCAAATTTCTAGTTTCTTCGCTTATTTGGTCCCGCTTTGACTATTGTAACTCTTTATACTATGAACTCCCAGAGACCACCCTCTCACCAAAGCTTTTAATGGCGCTGCTCGCTTAGTTTCTGGCACTCATAAATTCTCTCTTCTAATTCCTACCCTTATCTTTTTATACTGGTTGCTTCTGAAAAAAAATCAGTTTTCAAAATCTGCACTCAGGTTTAAAACAAAAAATCTTCACTCGCCTACTTAGCTGACCTTTTTAAATAGCCTTCTCGTAAGAGACTGAGATCTACTTATTCTCATTTTATTAGGATACCTTCCAATAGTACTTATGCTAAATCTGCACTTTTCTACTTTGGGCCCCTTCTATGGAGCTCTCTTCCCCCCAATCTCGCCTCTATAACTTTTCTACTTTCCTTTCCTAAAACTCTTAAAACTTTGTTGTTTAAACAGTTCTCAGCCGAGCACTTTTGAACAGTGTGTAATCAGCGCTATATAAATGATTTGATTAGATTAGATAAAGAGTGTGCTGTCTTCTAGTAGCCTACAGCGATTAAAACCGTTTGAACAGTGCTAAAGGGCACGTTGAAGATGTCTTGACCAGGTTGGATGAGGTTTTTTACTTATTATTGTTTTGAAATATACTCGTTTATCGATTTATTTCAAAACCCTCCAATGAAACTGCCAGGCGCTCGCGCAATTTATAAAGCCCCAGTAATTTAATTATCATAAATAACGAATTATTACTTAGTTCAACAAATTATTAATCGATTTCAAAATTATTTATTAACTCAACCGGATTAAATTATGAAAAAATCCCATTAAAAAAATAATAAATTAGAATGACTTGTTCAAGTAATCCTAAGTTGATTGGCTTAACTAATTAAATTGGTTATAATGAATAAAAAATGTGTCATTCCGCTCAGCAATGAGCAGGAAGGAATATTGTGAAAAGATCATTAAATCAATAAGAACATTCGTTCGCGGAGATGAAAACTCCACGGAAGGTTTCATGGAGTGGACTGGAGGATGAGAACATAATGGTGCGCCTTTGAATGTAATGTTAAAGGGCACAATGCAAATTTCTTGATTAGATTAGATAAGAGAAGAAAGTTGAAATGGTGAAAGGTGGAGAGGGACCCAGAGAGCATAACACCACACAACACCCAAGTACGCAACCACTACCCCGGATTGCTAAGCAACCACTGATTAATTGTTTTAAATTAATATTTCATTGTGTTTAATATTTTTTCAACTTTTTCTCGCGATTTGTTCATTTCGTAGGTTCAATAACGACTCCTATGACTGATAACATTCTGTTCTCGTATATTTTAATGTTTTCTTTTTTAGTTCGACTTCTACTACTACTACTATTACTACTACTACTACTACTACTACTACTACTACTTCTACTACTACTACTACTACTACTACTACTACTACTACTACTACTACTACTACTACTACTACTACTACCACTACTACTACTACTACTACTACTACTACTACTACTACTACTACTACTACTACTACTACTACTCCTACACCTACAAATAATAATAGTAATAATAAAAGCTAAACAAATGAACAACCACGACAATGACAAACATTGAAAATAGTCAAATAAGCGTAGTGACGTGACGAACGAGGGCTCAGAAGGCTTCGATGAGGGGGTGTATGAGGTGGATGAAGGAATGATCGAACTTTTCGTCCGAAAACCTGGCCACAGACGCTCTAGCGTTGGTCCTGATGCGCATGCGCTCTTCTTCAGTCATGCAAAAGATTTCCTTTAGTGCTTCCGAATATGACTTTTTGTCTGAGGCCAGAAATCCGGTTTTTTGGCCTTGGTGTTGGAGCACAATGTCAGCCTTGGGACCTCCTGAGTTGTGTGCCAACATCACTATACCTGCTGCCATGCACTCCACAACGCCTTTGTGGTGATGTGGTGTGGTGTTGATGGGTGGTACGGTGGTGCTGGTGAATGGTGTGGTAATGGTGGATGGATGATGAGTGGTGATGAATAGGTGATGGGTGGTAGGGTTGGGTAGTGAGGGCGGCTAGTCAGTATTGGCTTCGAAAGATTAATTTGGTTCTACGGAAGGCGATGATGACAATGATGACGGTGACACCAAACAAGGAACACGCGCCCAAAACAACACAATACTTTCGCTACAGCATTAAATTTATTTTGTGGCGCCATCTTGTAGGGAGACCTTGTAATAATAATAATAAGAATAATAATAATAATAAAAATAATAATAATAATAATTTCAAATTGTATGGTGCCAAGAAAAGCAACTGAGGGCACTTCAACAATTAGTCATGTTAAATCAGTTTATTTATCTTAAATATCATTATAAAGTTTTTTTTGTATTTAGTTAGTAGCGGTAACTTAATTTGAGTTTTTAATTATTTTTTTTTCAAAACGGTTGCCTCAGACCGTCATCTTTTGAAGGCTCAAGTCGGTTTTTAAAACTTTAGTTATGGATAATTTCAAAGCCAAGGTTAGTAGCATCTAATCACGTTTCGTTAGTGATGGATCTATTCTTACGCAATGATTCCCATGATCTTGCTTCTGGAACTCCGATTGGCGGTAAATCTTCTTGAGATCAGCAGACATTATAAGAAGCGGTGAGGGAAAAGAGCAGGAAGAAGTCAAAGAAAAGTGCGCCAACCACAATAAAAACCGCCATGAACTGATTCCGCTTGTCTCGAGACGCCATCGGGCCCAGAAGACTGGATCTCCAGTTGCAATTGGATTACAGAACGTGAGATCACTAACTCTATCATTACAGTAATATTATAGTGTGTGTTCTCTCTACAATTATTTTTAATACTAACTATAGTAACAATAAATTTTGAGTGGCCTCGAAACTCTACGGGCTTAATGTTAGTATAATAATATTCGTATTTGCATTGTTTTGTATTGTATTACAAAAACATGTGCAGATCAACAAAAACATAACCCAGCACCTGTACCAAATAGTAAACCTGCCCAACAACAAAAAACATAGAAAATAACAACAACGAAAACAACGAAAACAAAAAACATGCACAACAACAACAAAAGCAAGAACAATAACACACCAATTCCGAAGTGCTCATTCCACATGGTGTGCAGTCCCACGGAGGTTTGTTGCAGCAGCTCCTTGAGTTGCTGGAACGACACGTTCAACCTGATTTCCACCACCCCCGACAAGCCCATCTCCTCCACCATTCTCCTCAACTCCTCTACTCGCAGCTCATCTTCCCTTCCTCGACAACTGCCCACCAGCAGCAACTTGAATGACTATTGATGAGATATAATCAACATCGCCATCATCATCCTTCTCCTTCTCATCATCGTCGTCATCATCATCATCATCATCATCATCATCATCATCATCATCATCATCATCATCATCCTCCTCATCATCATCATCATCATCATCGTCATCATCATCATCATCATCATCATCATCATCATCGTCATCATCATCATCATCATCATCATCATCATCATCATCATCATCATCATCATCGTCATCATCATAATTATCCTCCTCTTCCTCCTCCTTCTCCTCCTCATCATCATCACAATTATTCTATTCCTCCTCCTTCTCCTCCTCCTCCTCCTCCTCCTCCTCCTCCTCCTCCTCCTCCTCCTCCTCCTCCTCCTCCTCCTCCTCCTTCTCCTCCTTCTCCTCCTTCTCCTCCTTCTCCTCCTTCTCCTCCTTTTCATCATCATCATAATTATTCTCCTCCTCCTCCTCCTCATCTTCATCATCATCATCATCATCATCATCATCATCATCATCATCATCATCATCATCATCATCATCATCATCATCATCACATCACAGCATCGGCACCTGGGACTTGAGGTGGTTGAGTTGTTGCCTCTCATGCTCCTCACTGTTGTCCCTCCGTAGAGAGGCCAGGAAGGCGTGGAAGAGTCGCAACTGCAATTTGTGATCTTTCTCTGGCCTGTGTGGTGGTGTGGGTTAGTGGAAACGGTGAGGTGGGGGGTGGGAGGAAGTGGTGGAGTGGGGGGTGGGAAGAAGTGGTGGAGTGGGTGGGAAGGAAGGGTGGAGTGGGTGGGAAGGAAGGGTGGAGTGGGTGAGAAGGAAGGGTGGAGTGAGTGAGAAGGAAGGGTGGAGTGGGTGGGAAGGAAGGGTGGAGTGAGTGAGAAGGAAGGGTGGAGTGGGTGAGAAGGAAGGGTGGAGTGGGTGGGAAGGAAGGGTGGAGTGAGTGAGAAGGAAGGGTGGAGTGGGTGGGAAGGAAGGGTGGAGTGGGTGAGAAGGAAGGGTGGAGTGGGTGAGAAGGAAGGGTGGAGTGGGTGGGAAGGAAGGGTGGAGTGGGTGGGAAGGAAGGGTGGAGTGGGTGGGAAGGAAGGGTGGAGTGGGTGAGAAGGAAGGGTGGAGTGGGTGAGAAGGAAGAGTGGAGTGAGTGAGAAGGAAGGGTGGAGTGGGTGGGAAGGAAGGGTGGAGTGGGTGGGAAGGAAGGGTGGAGTGGGTGGGAAGGAAGGGTGGAGTGGGTGGGAAGGAAGGGTGGAGTGGGTGGGAAGGAAGGGTGGAGTGGGTAGGAAGGAAGGGTGGAGTGGGTAGGAAGGAAGGGTGGAGTGGGGATGGGAATGGGTGGGAGGGAGTGATGCAGTAAGTGAAAAGGAGGAAGTGATGGAGTGGGAGGGAGGGAGGGAGGGAGGGAGTGATGGAGGGAGGGAGTGATGGAGGGAGGGAGTGATGGAGGGAGGGAGTGATGGAGGGAGGGAGTGATGGAGTGAGAAGGAGGGAGGGAGTGGTGAAGTGAGTGGGAAAGAGGGAGTGGTGGAGTGGGAGGAAGGGAGTGGTGGAGTGGGAGGGAGGGAGTGGTGGAGTGGGAGGGAGGGAGTGGTGGAGTGGGAGGGAGGAAGTGGTGGAGTGGGAGGGAGGAAGTGGTGGAGTGGGAGGGAGGGAGTGGTGGAGTGGGAGGGAGGGAGTGGTGGAATGAGTTGGTGTGTGGTGGTAAGGAAGAGTGCAGAAGGAGAGAGTTGGTGGATTAAATGTGAGTGGTATGAAACGCAAAGAAAGATTTTTCAAAAATATAAAAGAATATGAAAGAATATAAAAGAATATGGAAGAATATGAAATAATATGGAAGAATATGGAAGAATATGAAAGAATATGAAAGAATATAAAAGAATATGGAAGAATATGAAAGAATATAAAAGAATATGGAAGAATATGGAAGAATATAAAAGAATATGGAAGAATATGAAAGAATATGGAAGAATATGAAAGAATATGGAAGAATATGCAAAAATATAGAAGAATATGGAAGAATATGAAAGAATATGAAAGAAAATGGAAGAATATGGAAGAATACGAAAGAATATGAAAGAAAATGGAAGAATATGGAAGAATATGGAAGAATATGAAAGAAAACAATAAAATACAAAAGAAAACAAAGGAATATAAATGAATGAACAAATTAATTAAAAAAAAATCTTGGTTATAAGAGTGCCATCATGGAAGGCACCATTGAGACCTGAACTGGGCAATGGAGGTGACGTAATGGGTGCTACCATTGTCTCCAGAGGGGTGTGCATGCAGGGGCAGTTTGAGAAAGTCTTCCACATTGCAGGGGGGGTAAACAAGGTGGGTGGAAGGGTGCCCCCATATGGTGGTGATGTGTCCACGAGTCCAGGTGGAATTCACCATCACCACGTCTGCAAAGCTGGATGTAGGTGGTTTAGTGTGTGGAGGTTTGGAAGGGGGGAGGTTGAATTTTTTGAGATGTTGTTGGAACTTGTGGTGGTGGTCATATGCAACTATGATCATCGTTGTATTGGGTTGTGTTTTATTGCTTTGTGGTGGTTGTGAGGTGGTTGTGTGGTTGTGAGGTAGTTGTAGGGTGGTTGTGAGGTGATTGTGTGGTTGTGAGGTAGTTGTGGGGTGGTTGTGAGGTGATTGTGGGGTGGTTGTGAGGTGATTGTGTGGTGGTTGTGAGGTGATTGTGAGGTGTTTGTGAGGTGATTGTGTGGTGTTTGTGAAGTGATTGTGGAATGGTTGTGGGTTGTCGTGTGGTGGCCGTGAGGTGTTTTTGTGGTGGGTGTGAAGTGATTGTGTGGTGGTTGTGAGGTGATTGTGGGGTGGTTTTGAGGTGGTTGTGTGGTGTTTGTGAGGTGATTGTGGGGTGGTTGTGAGGTGATTGTGAGGTGGTTGTGAGGTGGTTGTGGAGTGGTTGTGGGGTGATTGTGAGGTGGTTGTGGTATTATGTTTGATTATAGATGAATTATAATGTTTAATAACAAATAATGATTACGTAATTATTGAATATTTATTTTAAAAATGATTAATTCCTACTTATTACTGATGAACAAAACTAATTTCAATAATGCATACAGATTATTTCAGCAACAATAATGACACTACTACTACTACTACTACTACTACTACTACTACTAATAATAATAATAATAATAAAAACAATAATAATAATAATAATAATAATAATAATAATAATAATAATAATAATAATAATAAGAAAGATGCTATTAATAACGATAATAACAGTGGAAAGTTGCTTGAATAACTTTGTTGTCTGGAATTGATTTGAAAAGTCTTAAAAAATGAAATAATAATAATAAAAGTTATTCGGAAGTTTTAAAAATCAACGCCAGATAAGTATTCAAACTCCGTGTTTGTCAGTGATTCTCATTGGACATTCCATGATAATCCATGATTAGTGAGATGATAATAATCCATTATAAGTGAGATAATGATAATAATAATCCATGATTAGTGAGATTATAATAATAATCCATGATTAGTGAGATGATAATAATCCATGATTAGTGAGGTAATGATAATCCATGATTAGTGAGATGATAATAATCCATTATAAGTGAGATAATGATAATAATAATCCATGATTAGTGAGATTATAATAATAATCCATGATTAGTGAGATGATAATAATCCATGATTAGTGAGATGATGATAATCCATGATTAGTGAGATAATGATAATCCATGATTAGTGAGATGATAATAAGCCGTGATTAGTGAGATGATGATGATAATCAATGATTAGTGAGATGATAATAATAATCCATGATTAGTAAGATGATAATAATAATCCATAATTAGTGAGATGATGATAATCCATGATTAGTGAGATTATGATAATCCATGATTAGTGAGATGATAATAATAATCCATAATTAGTGAAGTGATAATAATAATAATCCATGAGTAGTGAAATGATAATAATAATAATCCATGATTAGTGAGATGATAATAATAATCCATGATTAGTGAAATGGTAATAATAATCGATGATTAGTGAGATTATGATAATCCATGATTAGTGAGATGATAATAATAATCCATAATTAGTGAAGTGATAATAAGGATCCATGATTAGTGAAATGATAATAATAATTATAATCCATGATTAGTGATATAATAATCCATGATTAGTGAGATGATAATAGTAATAATAATAATAATAATAATAATAATAATAATAATAATAATAATAATAATAATAATCCATGATTAGTTAGATGATAATAATCCATGATAAGTGAGATAATGATAATAATTATAATCCATGATTAGTATGAGAATAATAATAATAATAATAATAATAATAATAATAATAATAATAATAATAAAAATAATAACAATAATAATAATAATAATAATAATAATAATAATAATAATAATCCATGATTAGTGAGATGACAACAATAATCATGATTAGTGAGATATAAATAATAATCTATGATTAGTGAGATGATAATAATCCATTATAAGTGAGATAATGATAATAATAATCCATTATAAGTGAGATAATGATAATAATAATCCATTATAAGTGAGATAATGATAATAATAATCCATTATAAGTGAGATAAGGATAATAATAATCCATGATTAGTGAGATGAGAATAATAATCCATGATTAGTGAGATGATAATAATAATCCATGATTAGTGAGATGATAATAATCCATGATTAGTGAAATGATAATAATCCATGATTAGTGAGATGATAATAATCCATGATTAGTGAGATGATAATAATAATCCATGATTAGTGAGATGATAATAATCCATGATTAGTGAGATGATAATAATAATCCGATTAGTGAGATAATGATAATAATCGACGAGTTAATACGTTATCAGTAGAATTCAATCAGACATGCGAGTGATCGTTGGTTGTTTCATGAGTGACAAGAACCAACCTGCCAACGTAGCCATAAAGGTACGAGAAGAATTTGTAGTAACTGGCAGGTGGTGTGTTGCAGGTTGCAGTGAGGTGCGTCGCATTTGAGTGGAAAAAAATTAATTTAATTTTTCAAATTAAATACATGTTATGTTTATTTTAATGTTAATAAAAATAAATTAAAACCACACAAGATAACAACCACACAAGATAACAACCACACACACGAAGACGCACAACCACACACACGAAGACACACAACAACAACCACACACACAAAGACACACAACAACAACCACACATGAAGACACACAATGACAACCATACATGAAGACACACAATGACAACCACACATGAAGACACACAATGACAACCACACACGAAGACACACAATGACAACCACACACAAAGACACACAATGACAACCACACACGAAGACACACATGAGTTTGGCATTGGAAAAGATGAAACTGCTGGAGATGAAGGAGGCATTGTTGTGTCCATCTTGCCTTTCTGACACCTGTGGGGGTGAGTGAGGTGGCGTGGTGGTGAGTGAGGTGGTGTGGTGGTGAGTGAGGTGGTGTGGTGGTGATTGAGGTGGTGTGGTGGTGAGTGAGGTGGTGTGATGGTGAGCAAGGTGGTGTGGTGGTGAGTGAAGTGGTGATTGAGGCGGTGTGGTGGTGAGTGAGGTGGTGTGGTGGTGAGTGAGGTGGTGTGGTGATGAGTGAGGTGGTGTGGTGGTGAGTGAGGTGGTGTGGTGATGAGTGAGGTGGTGTGGTGGTGAGTGAGGTGGTGTGGTGGTGAGTGAGGTGGTGTGGTGGTGATTGAGGTGGTGTGGTGGTGAGTGAGGTGGTGTGATGGTGAGCAAGGTGGTGTGGTGGTGAGTGAAGTGGTGATTGAGGCGGTGTGGTGGTGAGTGAGGTGGTGTGGTGGTGAGTGAGGTGGTGTGGTGATGAGTGAGGTGGTGTGGTGGTGAGTGAGGTGGTGTGGTGATGAGTGAGGTGGTGTGGTGGTGAGTGAGGTGGTGTGGTGGTGAGTGAGGTGGTGTGATGGTGAGTGAAGTGGTGATTGAGGCGGTGTGGTGGTGAGTGAGGTGGTGTGGTGGTGAGTGAGGTGGTGTGGTGGTGAGTGAGGTGGTGTGGTGGTGAGTGAGGTGGTGTGGTGGTGATTGAGGTGGTGTGGTGGTGAGTGAGGTGGTGTGGTGGTGATTGAGGCGGTGTGGTGGTGAGTGAGGTGGTGTGGTGGTGATTGAGGTGGTGTGGTGGTGATTGAGGTGGTGTGGTGGTGATTGAGGTGGTGTGGTGGTGATTGAGGTGGTGTGGTGGTGAGTGAGGTGGTGTGGTGGTGATTGAAGTGGTGTGGTGGTGATTGAGGTGGTGTGGTGGTGATTGAGGTGGTGTGGTGGTGATTGAGGTGGTGTGGTGGTGAGTGAGGTGGTGTGGTGGTGATTGAGGTGGTGTGGTGGTGAGTGAGGTGGTGTGGTGGTGAGTGAGGTGGTGTGGTATAAGTAAGGATTTCAAAAACATTTAATTGCAATGACTAAATAAGTTACTGCAGCAGTGATTTCTACTGCAAAAAATCGAAATTGTAATTATTGAAAATATTGGCAGATTGAATAAAGGATGAAGGTGGATGATATGGTGCACGAAAAATCATAGTGGAAAAGATGGTGGTGGAAGAAATTATAGTGATGAAAGAAATGATGGGAGATTATGGTGGATGATATGGTGGTCAAGATCCATCATGAAAGTTACAAAAGATTGATTTTTTACCACTTGTAGCATGTCAGTGGAGATCGTAGGGTAGTGTACATAGCAGGCGACAGGCCGGTTAGCAAGATATTTGAAGATGGGATATGTGAAGGCATACCCCATGGAGTCAAAATAGACATCTGGTATGAGCTTGAAAAGCGCCTCAAAGCTCAAGAAAATTGATCCTAGAGACTGTCCAATGAGGGTGAATCTTGGGTAGGTGGAAGCTTCGATTAGCTTGATAGTTTGGAGCGGAATGAAGCAGATGGAAAGAGAATCAGTGCGAGGTAAAGTGATGTTGAATCGATTCTTCACACGTTCTAGAATAGTCTCCCGAGCTATGTCTGAAATGTCACCAGAATAAACTACACAGCGTACATGATTGTACCTGAAAGGGTTACGAGTTACTTTGATTTTATAAGCCAACTCAAAAATATTTTTAAAAAAGCAAGAAAACCTGTTTTGTAAAGCCTTGATGGCTTCCCAAAGAACCCTTTCTCCCCCTCCTCCAGCGTTACAATATGGATGGAAAAAGCCAACAATGACTGGTCGAGGCTGATCAAAAGTGTGTGACTTGAGATGAGGCATCTGATAAGAAGCCAATTGTCTGATCAGAAACTTGAAAAGTTGCAAACAAACGTAAGAAAGAAAAAGACAAAAAAGTAGAAGTATCAATTGGAGGACCATGAGTTCGAGCATATACTTATGCAGCGAAGAAGCCAAGTCCCTGTGGGTATGATAATTGCGTGGTGAACCAAATCAGACAAAAAATTATTAAAAACATTTTCGAAACAATAATATTACACTTTTACATATTATTTATATAAAAAACTAAGTTAACTACCAAAGCTGATTGACAATCATTTTCGACCAAGAATATTTGGTAATTTAAAATAATTTTTTTAGTTCGACTATTTACCGTATTTTTGTAACATTTAAAATAAGTGATGTTCAAAGCAATTTAATCTAATTTTAAAATTAAGAAAATACCCATAGTTTGACAAATTTTTTTATAGACAACGTCGATTGAAAAAAAAACTTTAGAAAATTTATTATTATTTATAATCTCTCAGAACACAGTGTGCAGAAATTCTTTTTTTCATAGTATCATTGAAACAGATAAAAGCAGATGCTGGGCGTAATACAAAACAGTAAAAAACCGAGATGATAGAAAAAATTGAAATCAACAGTAATCTAATCTAATCAAGAAATTTGTAAAGCGTCCTTTAGCACTAAGTTCAAAGGCGCTCGCATGGAAACGATTTTACTCGATGTGGACTACTAGAGAACAAGACACTCTAAGACAGCATCTTCACTTTAATTGAGTTGCCGCTTTTAGAACTCAAACCTGGGCTCACCCGATCACACTTTACAGCGGAATGGGCCGATCATTATGCCGCAGGCGCAACCATTTGATTCTATGCTCTAGAAGAGCTCTCTTTATTTCTATCCAATAATTTTCGAGCTAATTGTTTTTTTTTCAATTATAACAATCTTATTTTTAATTTGGAAAAATATTAATACACCAACAATTAAAAAATCATCTAGATCGGGCAGATCGTTCTACACCTTCATGGCACAAATAGCAGAAAGTTATCATCCTATAGAAGTCTTCTCTACAGCAAGCACTTTTTCATTCCGCATTGACTCCATAAAATCTGCCTCACCCTCCAAGTTTAAATGGGGCTCTCTTTCTAGATTATTGTATAAAAACTCTCCACCTTCTCCTTTTTCTCAACAGCTTTTTCAGAGCACCATGTCCAACAAAATTCTTTCTTCTGGAAATGATAATTCATCTTTTTCTATTTTCACAAAACTCTGTGATGCTTCTCTTAACAGCTTTTCCCCAATAACCCTATCTGAATTAACTAATATAATCAATTCAATGTCCTCTTCCACACGTTCTCTTGACCTTATACCAACTCATATTTCTGAAGAACTTTCTTTCTTTTTTTATGCAATAATGCTTGAGCTAATTAATCCTCTCAAACTACAGCAATTTTCCCTTCTACCTGAAAAATCTATTATCACACCAATAATTTAAAAAATTGCTCTATGTCTTTTTTTACTAACAAACTATAGGCCTATATCTAATCTTTTTTTTATTTTTTAAATTCTGGAATAGATTGTTTATTTTCAGCTTCTCCCTTGTTTTGAGGCTAACAATCTGCTTTTGACACTGTCGACCACTCCTTAATACTTCAGCAACTTAAAACTTCTTTTGGAATTTCTGGCTCTTGTCTCAAATGGATTTCTTCTTACTTCTTCAACAGGAGTTCTGTTGTTTCTATAAACAACCCTCATTCTACTCCTTCTTCTTTACTATTTGGTGTTCCTTAGAGTCATGTTCTTGGTCCTCTTCTTTTAATTCTTTATACTTTTGAACTCCCAAGAATTATTCCATCATTTTCTCTTCAAAGTCAACTTTATGCTGATGACCCTTACATCTTTACTTAAATTCTTAAGTATGAATTATTTTCTACCATTTCTTAAATTCTTTTTGTATTGGTAAAATAATCTCTTGCAGTGATTCTATGTTCCTCAGATTCAATCCCTCAAAATTTGATCTTACATATTTTAGCAAGTCTTCTCGATTTATTGAATCTCTTCCCTCAATTGATATTTCATCAAACCTTTCACTCGCTCTTCTTCCACCATCCATGGTTTAGGTTTCACTTTTGACTCTTTCTTTCTCTCGTACCATAATTACAAACTAACTAAATCATTTTTTTCAGCTTCGCCGTATCAAGCAACTAAAACTTTTTCTAAACAATCCAACCCTCAAACTACTAGTTTTATCGCTTATTTTGTCCCGCTTTGATTATTATAACTCTTTATACTATGGACTCCCAGAGACCACGCTGCACCCTCTCACCACAGCTTTTAGTAGCGCTGCCCGCTTAGTTTCTGGCACTCATAACTTCTCTCGTCTAACTCCTACCCTTATTTCTTTACACTGGTTGCCTCTTTAAAAAGATCAGTTTTCAAAATTTGCACTTTCATGTTTAAAATAAACATTGTCTTCTTCCTACTCTTACTTTTTTAGAATAGTTGTTTCTTAAAAACAGACGAGTTTTTAAAATCTGCACTTTCAGGTTTAAAATGAAAAACAATCACTCGCCTAACTACTTAGCTGACCTTTTAAAGTTGCCTCCTCGTAAGGGACTGAGATCTTCTACTTATTCTCATTTTATTAGGATACCTTCCAATGGTACTTATGTTAAATCTGCACTTTCCTACTGTGGGCCCCTTCTATGGAACTCTCTTCCCCCCAATCTCACCTCTATTCCTACTCTACATTCATTTCGTAAAGCCCTTAAAACTTTGTTGTTTAAACACTTTGTAGCAGAGCGCTTTTGAACAGTGTTTAATTAATGCTACATAGATGATTTGATTAGATTAGATTAAGGGCTTATATTTTGCAGATATTTAGAATCAAATTTCACTATTTTAATCACTTTTTTTTTACAAATTTCAATTGATTTATTGTTTTTAATTAATATTTCACTGTGTTTAATATTCACATCAATGTGATAAAATATTATCATTATTCAATAAGCTCATTGTTCATCATTTTTAATTTGAACCTTTTTTCTGCCTTTTGTTGTAAGTTCAATGCTGACTCTTATGACTGATAACACTCTGTTCTCGTATATTTTAATGTTTTCTTTTAGTTCGATTGTTCGCCGTGTTTTTGTAACATTTCCAGCGTATGTCCGGACTATAAAAAAATATACAATTCTTACCAACAACCTGCACACAAAGTAGCGCCACCTATAATTTTTTAAAAACAATAATTTTTCAAATTAAAGTTATTCATAATAAAACTAGCGACGAGTAGATTAAGGACAAACGGCGGCCTTCAACCCATGAAATAACAGCAAGTGCAAGGCATGGGAGGCGCCCTTCGCTCGCAAACCAATGAAAAATACTCGAAAGGACGAATACCAGCGATACACAGACGACAGATTGATTTTGAACTAGGAAATTTCTAGGCAACGTTTATGAAAATTTTTTGAAATCACATTGAAGAAAAAAAACTTGAAAATGATAATTGAAAAAAAGTTCGTTACACATACCGTGTACTAATATTTGAACACCCTTGAAGGTTGATCCGCATTATACAAAAGATCAGATTTATGGAAACATGTATGCGGTCTTCTCGTAGTGTAACAATGGAAAATATTGTCAAATCTCCAATAATGTTGTTTGCGCCACAATTGTTAATAATAAATATATAAATAAAAAAAAATAAAATAAATAAAAAATAATAAACAAATAAAGATTAAAAATATTTAATTATTTACTAAAATCCTGAAGTCCGTTACAGCAATATTATAGCTAGTAAAAGAATCATTATGAGTGTAATTAATATTACTGCTAAAAGTATTATTATAACTATCAATGGCGCTAATATGAATACTGAGTACTAATAGAGGTATTAATAGTATTACTAGTGGTGCTTTTATTGAGTACTTTTCACAACACTCGCACACTATCTTTCATCATCTTCGTATTTCTTCCTCAAGTTATCTGCGTATAAAATAATAACACCAATTAAAATAATAAGTAAGAAAAAATAAATTATTATTTTAAAAATATATAATTCCTCTCTCCTTCAACGGACCCCTACCCTTGTCAGCATTCAGTACCACCGACAACTCACATTCAGTGGTCAAGGAGGTGTGCCTCAGAAGGTAGAGCTAGAGAAGACCCAACGAACATCGGTGAAGTAGGTCATACTGACCTCCAGACCCACACCGATGATTTCACGACGGATGACACCAGCAAAGGGGGAGCTGGCACGATTATAACCAGAAGTCAAAAAGCGCTGGAAGCTGGTTAACATTGGCTAGAAGGCAAAAACGACAGACACACCCAAGTTAGCGTCTGTGACTGTGAATCCCTAGTCGAAGCTGCAGGCAACACTCACAAACTGACCCAGACATGGTCACTGCCCAAAACTCCGTCGCCAGAATCACTTCCTTAAAAAAGTTTAACATCGTCTGAAGACTGCAAGCTTCGAAGCCATGAATTGACAAAGGCAGAGGCCAAGTAGGGGTCCACTTTACCTCAACATGCTGAACCGCACCTAAGAACACCAAGAAAGCGGTAGTCTTTCGAGAGGACAGACTCTTGCCGAGTAGCCACCACCAAAAGGTCCATCCTCATTAAGGCAGCACTGACCGCTTCAGTCAAGTTTAAAAGTGGACACCACCCAAGTCTCCGCCGATGGCTGCATTTCACAGAGAAACAGAGTCCGATCTCTGTCGACTCTGTGAGGAAGAGGTCGAATCAGCTAAACATCCCTGGCTTAAATGCACAGCCTTTGTAGCTGTTCGCTTTTGCCATGAAATAGAGGCCTCCTATGATGAACTCGTGCGCCCTCCACAGCCACCTGAGGACCATCTTCAAGCACTTGCAAGGGCACGGCACAAGCAACAAGCGAACATGCGCCAAACACAACGGCACCTCGTGTCTGGTGGCTCTCTTGCTCCTTCAGCAACACTTCTTGCGCATTGCCCACAATGGCTCCGTACGCCTTTAGTACCTGTAGAAGGGAGGAAGTTCGTTTCACCATCACCATTCCAACATCTCAACATCTGAAAATTCCACCATCCCAACATCCCATTTAAGATTTCTTGCCTTGGCGCTTTACAAATTGCATTTATTATTATTATATATTTCAATATTGATTTCATTGTAAGTTATTTCCTTCTGATGCGTTTTGTTTCATTCTATAACGGCGCATCAACGCCTAGACAGCAGACGTGGGCTGGCAAAGACTCAGAGAGTTGAGAAGAGAGGTACTTGGTCGAGAGGCGGCAGAGTCGAGGCGAGTCGTTCAAGCAGCCTTCCTGCGTCTTGTCTCTCCATCGAGTGCTTGCTGCATTTTGGCAGCTTGTCGTAACGACTGACGAATGACGTCATCGCTTGCTGTAGACTATCAATTGTCTGCTGTAGTGTGTGTGTGTGTGTGTGTGTGTGTGTGTGTGTGTGTGCGCGCCGCGTTGGCGTGGAGGTGATGGATAAGGTTAGAGCATAAAATATTTCAATGATGATGAAAAATAGAAATAGAACAATGTGGATTTATGAACAATATAAACCTATCATTTTTGGAATATATATATATATATATATATATATATATAATAATAATAATAATTATTATTATTATTATTTATATCCAGAAGATGGCGATGAAAGAATTTGGTACACGAACATATATTTGATGATCATTTATGTTCAAACTAACACTCATGAATTCACCTCATTGAAGTTGTTGTTGTTGTTGTTGTTGACACTTTTTGCTTGTTTACCATTATCATCTTCTCCTTCCTCCCCACTTTCCTGACTCTCTTGCTTTTCTTTCCCTCCCCCACCACCACCACCACCACCACCACCACCACCACCACCACCACCACCACCACCACCACCACCACCACCACCACCATCATCATCTTCTTTTTCTTCCTCTTCAATCGCATCAATGTGAAAATTTTCAAGTTCTCCAACCAGTTGTTGACATTGTTGTTTCAATTGCAAGAGTTCTGCTGGTGCTCTGCGTGGTTGTTGTTGTGGAGGGTTGAGTTGTGGTTGTTGTTGTGGAGGGTTGAGTTGTGGTTGTTGTTGTGGAGTTGTGGTTGTTGTTGTGGAGGGTTGGGTTGTGGTTGTTGCTGTGGAATTGAGTTGTGGTTGTTGTTGTAGGGAGTTGAGTTGTGGTTGTTGTGGAGTTGAGTTGTGGTTGTTGTTGTGGAGATGAGTTGTGGTTGTTGTTGTAGAGGGTTAATTTGTGGTTGTTGTTGTGGAGATGAGTTGTGGTTGTTGTTGTAGAGGGTTAACTTGTGGTTGTTGTTGTGGAGTTGAGTTGTGGTTGTTGTTGTTGTTGTGGAGTTGAGTTGTGGTTGTTGTTGTGGAGTTGAGTTGTGGTTGTTGTTGTGGAGTTGAGTTGTGGTTGTTGTTGTAGAGGGTTAAGTTGTGGTTGTTGGTGTAGAGGGTTGAGTTGTGGTTGTTGTTGTAGAGGGTTAACTTGTGGTTGTTGTAGTGGAGTTGTGGTTGTTGTTGTGGTTGTTGTTGTAGAGGCTTAAGTTTTGGTTGTCGTTGTAGAGTTGAGTTGTGGTTGTTGTTGTGGAGTTGAGTTGTGGTTGTTGTTGTAGATGGTTAAGTTGTGGTTGTTGTTGTGGAGATGAGTTGTGGTTGTTGTTGTAGGGAGTTGAGTTGCGGTTGTTGTTGTTGTTGTGGAGTTAAGTTGTGGTTGTTGTTGTTGTTGTGGAGTTAAGTTGTGGTTGTTGTTGTAGAGGGTTGAGTTGTAGTTGTTGTAGTGGAGTTGTGGTTGTTGTTGTGGAGGGTTGAGTTGTGGTTGTTGCTGTGGAATTGAGTTGTGGTTGTTGTGGAGTTGAGTTGTGGTTGTTGTAGTGGAGTTAAGTTGTGGTTGTTGTTGTAGGGAGTTGAGTTGTGGTTGTTGTTGTTGTTGTGGAGTTAAGTTGTGGTTGTTGTTGTAGGGAGTTGAGTTGTGGTTGTTGTTGTGGAGATGAGTTGTAGTTGTTGTTGTGGAGTTGTGGTTGTTGTTGTAGGGAGTTGAGTTGTGGTTGTTGTTGTGGAGATGAGTTGTGGTTGTTGTTGTAGAGGGTTAATTTGTGGTTGTTGTTGTGGAGGTGAGTTGTGGTTGTTGTTGTAGAGGGTTAACTTGTGGTTGTTGTTGTGGAGTTGAGTTGTGGTTGTTGTTGTTGTTGTGGAGTTGAGTTGTGGTTGTTGTTGTGGAGTTGAGTTGTGGTTGTTGTTGTAGAGGGTTAAGTTGTGGTTGTTGGTGTAGAGGGTTGAGTTGTGGTTGTTGTTGTAGAGGGTTAACTTGTGGTTGTTGTAGTGGAGTTGTGGTTGTTGTTGTGGTTGTTGTTGTAGAGGCTTAAGTTTTGGTTGTCGTTGTAGAGTTGAGTTGTGGTTGTTGTTGTGGAGTTGAGTTGTGGTTGTTGTTGTAGATGGTTAAGTTGTGGTTGTTGTTGTGGAGATGAGTTGTGGTTGTTGTTGTAGGGAGTTGAGTTGCGGTTGTTGTTGTTGTTGTGGAGTTAAGTTGTGGTTGTTGTTGTGGAGTTAAGTTGTGGTTGTTGTTGTAGAGGGTTGAGTTGTAGTTGTTGTAGTGGAGTTGTGGTTGTTGTAGTGGAGTTGTGGTTGTTGTAGTGGAGTTGTGGTTGTTGTTGTGGAGTTGTGGTTGTCGTTGTGGAGTTGTGGTTGTTGTTGTGGAGTAGGAACATGCGCATGTAACGCTGCAGTACATTTCAAAAGTTAATGTATTAAAAAAATTGATTTGCATACTTTTATATTCAATTTAGTTAATTTATTTTCAAATAAATTAAATTTTAAATAAAAACGTATGATATTTTAAAATAATAAAAACGATAATAAATTATAATAAAAAATGATAATAATAATAATAATAATAATAATAATAATAATAATAATAATAATAATAATAATAATAATAATAATAATAATAATAATAAAATAAGATATAAATTGAAAGACTGGTGGAATGGAAGGCTGGGGCGTGACGGAAGAGTAGCCTGGAAGGCACTGGAGACGAGGGTGAGTGAGGACGAGTAGACGCCACCACTCAAGTGTTGCAGCAGACCACAGACATCGTCGTACTGTCGCCTGTTGTGTCGGTGGAAGGATGGTGGTGTTGGAAGGAGGTAAGAAGAGGCGGGAAAAAAAAAAGAAGAAAAGAGATGAATGAGGCAGAAGAAAATGAAAAAAGAGAAAAGGAAAGAGAAAATAGAAAGAAAAAAAAGAAGAAAGTAGGAAATAAGGTAAAGTGGGAGGTTGGTGGAAAGAGAAAAAAAATTGAAAAAAAAAGAATAAGGAAAAAATTAAAAAAATGGGGAAGGAAAGGAATAGAAAAAAAAGAAAAATGAAAGAAATGAGAAAAAAAAGGGGAAGAAGGAGGGAAGAAAAAAGTGTGGAAAAAAGAAAAAAAGAGGAAGAAAGTGAGAAGAAAGAAAAAAGAAAAAGAAGGAAGTAGAAGAGCATGAAAAGGGGGAGGGATGAAAAGAGGAATAAAGGGGGATGGGGTGGAAGAGAAGATAAATGGAAAGTATAAGAGAAGGAAGAAAGGAGAAAAGATGAGAGAAAAAAAGAAGGAATGGAAGAAGAAAGGGAGGGAGAAAAGGCGGAAGGGAAGGAAGAAAAGAGGTAGAAAAAGAGGGATGGAGGGAGAGAGGAAGATGGAGGGAGGGAGAAAAAGCGGAAGAGAAGGAGGGAAAGAGGTAGGGAAAGAGGTAGAAAAGGAGGGAGGAAAGGAGGGAGGGAGGGAGGGAAAGAGGTAGAAAAGGAGGGAGGGAAGGAGGGAGGAAGATGGAGAGGAAGGGAGAAAAGGCGGAAGGGAAAGAGGGAAAGAGGTAGAAAGAGAGTGAAGGAGGGAGAAAGGGAGGGGGAGAAGGAAGGAGGGAGAGAGGGAGGGAAGAAAGAAAGAAGAAAGGAAAGTAGGGAGAAAGGAAAAGAGGGAGAGAGAGAAAGGAAAAAAAGGAGGAAGAGAAAGAGAAAAAGGAGGAGGAAGGAAAGAAAGAAGGAAGCGGAAAAAGAAGGCAAAAGGGGAAAATAAAAAGAAAAAAAAGTGGGTGAAAGGAAGAAAAGATGGAAAGATTGATGAAAGAAAAAGAAGGGAAGAAAAAGAAAGAAGAAAAAGAATGAAGAAGGGAGTGAGAAAGAAAAAAAATAAAAGAAAAGAAAAAAGAGAATGAAAAAGCAGGAAAGAATGGGTGGATGTGAGGAAGGAAGAAGGAAAGTAAAAAGATGGAAGAAAAAAAAAGAAGGAAGGGTGGAAAGTATAAAGAAGGAGGAGAAAAAGAAAGAAGGGAGGAAGGGAGAGAGGAAAAGAAAGAAAAAAAGGAAAGAGAAGAAAAAAAAGAAAAAGGAAGAAAAAAAGAAAAAGGAAGAAAAAAAGGAAAAACGAAAAAGAGGAAGTTAAAGAGGATGGAATAGTGAAAAGGAGTAATAAAGGAAAAGAGTAAAAAAGAAGAAAAAAAAAAGAAAAAAGGGAGAAAAAATGGGAAAAATCAGAATAAGGGATGAAAGAAGGAATGAAAGAGAAAAAGATAAAAGGTTCCAAAAGGGATGTGAGGGAGGGGGGGGGGGGGAGAGTGAGTGATGTGGAAAACAAACTGATAAGTGTGGTTAGAGTCAGAGTAGAGAAATACTTTTATTTATTTTCAAGTAAACAGTGTTAAGCTTGACAAACAAGTGGTTAAATCTGAAAGTTTTACCGAGAGTGCACATGTGCATTGTATGCCAGGTCAACGAGGTTCGCCAGTAAATGGTCCTCCCCGGGCGCCATTGAGCCCTGTGTGAGGGTTGCTGATTTAAATAATCAAGGTGACATTAGTCATTTCTTGCTTACAAGCACTTTTTCTTATTACTTTGGCATAATTTTTTACTTTTCGATTTTTAATTAAATGGTTAATTAGTCTGATTTTAAGAAAAGAAATCAGTGAAGCTGCATTGAGCTAATGTAGTTGAAGCTTGCAAGTTGTTGGAAGCATGGAGTTAGTGGAGGCAGATGTTAATGCAGGTAATATTCATTTTATTATGTGTGACCTTGAAACTCTTTGGACTCAAAAACCCCATGACAAGATTAATATTGTATTATGGTGTAGGATGTTTAAAAGTTAAATGCATATGAAAGCAAGGTGAGTAATGAGTGAGTGATTATCTTTGAATTACTTCAAGTTGTGACATCATTAGTGATATATAAAAGAATTTGAGTTCTCTAGATTACCAACCTTGACTATTTCATGATCATCTGGTGAGCAAAGTCCCAGCGAAGAAACCACTTTCAAAATGCCTTGGAAGTTTGATTTTTATTGGTACAGTGAGGCATATTTAAGCCAAATCAAAAATTCTCACTTATGGAACTTTCTCTCTCCTATTTTTCCTCTACGATTTCATCTCATTTTTATGAATACCTTAAAGCCTTATTGTTTAAGCAGTTCGTAGCAGAGTGCTTTTGAACGGTATAAAATCAGCGCAATAGAAATGTTTTGGTTAGATAAGAAAATTTAATTAACACATTTTAAAAACTAAAATATCACTTTTGATCTTTGAATACTCTGTTGCCTCTTTGAAAAGTGTAGTAAAACTTTCATCAAACCTTCAAAAATAAATTTAGAGATTGACAGACTAGTTGTGAAAAATCTTAATTTTAAAAAGTGAATTTACCCATTATTTAATCAACTAAAACACTTAAACATACTGTATTAAGAGCCATTCAAGCAGTTCGATCCTAGCCTTCCCAGGGGAAGAAATTAGCTCTAACAGTACTTTTTCGTCTGCAGTCTTCGCGTATATGCAACCTAATGCCTACAAAATTGAAAAATAGCATTATAGAAATAATAATTCTAATATCTGATTATTTTTAGATTTAAAAATTATTAAACTAACATCTAATTTTGACCGGAGCTGTTTCATTTGAAATTACCGCACTTTTACACAGATGTCTATACAACTATTTTTACTAGATTATAACAATTTAATTTTTCATAAATTTATTAAATTCTAAATAAGTTAATTTGGTTTGAAAAAAAGTTTATTATTTTATATACAAACCACTATTGAAAAAGATGCTTAGTTTACTTTTGGTATTCTAGTTTCATTAAACCTACACATATTACAGTGATGGTGAGTGTGAAAAATTGTATGGAATTCAAATATATGAAAGTAAATTAATCAATTTAAAATTCACAGCACGGGAGATTAAAGGTGAAGACGACTGTAGAAAAAGAGAGGGAAAAGGCTTTAGAAAGGAAAAAAAAATTGGAGACTTTTCAAAAGTTGACCGCCAGCATTTTTAAAGATGTCTGTTTGGTGTATTGCTTTAATTTATAATTTCAGAGTATAGTTTATCAATATCAATATAAATTTCAATAACTTTTTTTTGCATAATGCTCAACACTAGAGAGCAGAAGGCAAGCTGGATGAGAATCTTTTGCACAAAACTCAAAATGTTCTTTCTGTCATGCCTGATTTCTACACTCTTTGGAATCTCAGACGAGAAATATTTCTCAAACTCAAACAAAAATGGTAGTTTTGTGGTTTTAGACATATAAACTATATGCTAATCTAATCTAATCATGATGTTTTAACATCTTCTTCAGAACTATGTTTAAAGGCTCTAAGTTATGCTTGCTTTACTGTTTAAATACAATGTAGGAAATGTGTATAAAAGTAAATTTTTATAATAAAGTAATTATTTAGGATTTTCTAATTTATTTACTGTTCCAACCACATTGTCATTCAATTTTCAGCATTGAAACAGTAGAAGAGCTATTCAAGAAAGAGTTGTCTTTTGTGGTAGAGTGTTTAAAAATTAATCCAAAGTCTTATGGTGCCTGGCAGCATAGGTGTTTTGTGAAGGTACAACTATTTGCGTAATTTCTTCATACATACACACACCTTGATTGCTTGCCATGGTGCTTCGAATTCAGCTTTATTTCATTTTTTTCAAAAAATTTGAAAATTAGCTTCAACAATGATCAAGAAAAATAAAGATTCATAGTGCATGTTTTTCCTCTGTTCAAATATAACTTAGAGAACAATTCATGACAATGTTTTTACACTACCATTAACTTTTCTATTATTGATTCAAATTTTAATTAATTTTGTTGATAATTCAAAGTATATTGTGTTAATTTTATTTATATCTTGTAACCATGGCGATAATTATTGTCAATCAGTTGGAGATGAGGACACCTGATTGGCAGCACGAGTTACAGTTATGTTCTCAATTCCTCGACATTGATGATCGAAACTGTCAGGCTTTTTTGATGTTTTTATTATTTGTGTTGTTGTTTATGTTATTATTATTTGTGCTGTTGTTGATGTTTTCATTATTTGTGCTGTTGTTGATGTTTTTATTATTTGTGTTGTTGTTGATGTCATTGTTATTTTTGTTGTTGTTGATGTTTTTGTTATTTGTGTCGTTGTTGATGTTTTTGTTGTTTTTGCTGTTGTTGATGTCATTATTATTTGTGTTGTTGTTGATTTTATTATTATTTGTGCTGTTGTTGATGTCATTATTATTTGTGCTGTTGTTGATGTTATTATTATTTGTGTTGTTGTTGATGTTATTATAATATGTGTTGTTGTTGATGTTTTTGTTGTTTGTGTTGTTTGTGTTGTTGTTGATGTTATTATTATTTGTTGTTGTTGTTGATGTCATTATTATTTGTGTTGTTGTTGATGTCATTATTATTTGTGTTGTTGTTGATGTTATTATTATTTGTGTTGTTGTTGATGTTATTATTGTTTGTGTTGTTGTTGATGTCATTATTATTTGTGTTGTTGTTGATGTTATTATTATTTGTGTTGTTGTTGATGTTATTATTATTTGTGCTGTTGTTGATGTTATTATTATTTGTGTTGTTGTTGATGTTTTTGTTGTTTTTGTTGTTGTTGATGTCATTATTATTTGTGTTGTTGTTGATGTTTTTGTTGTTTTGCTTTTATTGTTTCTAATTACTCAAGACGCCTGAGGATGATTCTCAAAAGCGCTATATTTGTTGTTCTCTAACCACCATCCTTCCAACCACCATCTTTCCAACCACCATCCTTCCAACCACCACCATCTATCCAACCACCATCCTTCCAACCACCATCCTTCCAACCACCACCATCCTTCCAACAACCATCCTTCCAACCACCACCATCTTTCCAACCACCATCCTTCCAACCACCACCATCCTTCTAACCACCACCATCCTTCCAACCACCATCATCCTTCCAACCACCACCATCCTTCCAACCACCACCATCCTTCCAACCACCACCATCCTTCCAACCACCATCATCCTTCCAACCACCACCATCTTTCCAACCACCATCCTTCCAACCACCACCATCCTTCTAACCACCATCATCCTTCCAACCACCATCCTTCCAACCACCACCATCCTTCCAACCACCATTCTTCCAACCACCACCATCTTTCCAACCACCATCCTTCCAACCACCATTCTTCCAACCACCACCATCCTTCCAACCACCATCCTTCCAACCACCACCATCCTTCCAACCACCACCATCCTTCCAACCATCACCATCCTCCCAACCACCAATATCTTTCTAACCACCATCCTTCCAACCATCACCATCCTTCCAACCACCACCATCCTTCCAACCACCACCATCCTTCCAACCACCATTTTTCCAACCACCATCCTTCCAACCACCATCTTTCCAACCACCACCATCCTTCCAACCACCACCATCCTTCCAACCACCACCATCCTTCCAACCACCACCATCCTTCCAACCACCCTCCTTCCAACCACCACCATCCTTCCAACCACCATCCTTCCAACCACCACCATCTTTCCAACCACCATCCTTCCAACCACCATCCTTCCAACCACCACCATCCTTCCAACCATCACCATCCTTCCAACCACCAATATCTTTCTAACCACCATCCTTCCAACCACCACCATCCTTCCAACCATCACCATCCTTCCAACCAATACCATCCTTCCAACCACCACCATCTTTCCAACCACCATCCTTCCAACCACCACCATCCTTCCAACCACCATCATCCTTCCAACCACCCTCCTTCCAACCACCACCATCCTTCCAACCACCATCCTTCCAACCACCACCATCTTTCCAACCACCATCCTTCCAACCACCATCCTTCCAACCACCACCATCCTTCCAACCACCACCATCCTTCCAACCATCACCATCCTTCCAACCACCAATATCTTTCTAACCACCATCCTTCCAACCACCACCATCCTTCCAACCATCACCATCCTTCTAACCACCACCATCCTTCCAACCACCATCATCCTTCCAACCACCATCATCCTTCCAACCACCACCATCCTTCCAACCATCACCACCCTTCCAACCACCATCATCCTTCCAACCATCAACCTCTTTCTAACCACCACCATCCTTCTAACCACCATCCTTCCAACCACCACCATCCTTCCAACCACCATCCTTCCAACCACCACCATCCTTCCAACCACCATCATCCTTCCAACCATCACCATCCTTCCAACCACCATCATTCTTCCAACCACCATCATTCTTCCAACCACCACCATCCTTCCAACCACCACCATCCTTCCAACCACCACCATCCTTCCAACCACCACCATCCTTCCAACCACCACCATCCTTCCAACCATCAACCTCTTTCTAACCACCACCATCCTTCCAACCACCACCATCCTTCCAACCACCACCATCCTTCCAACCACCATCATCCTTCCAACCACCACCATCCTTCCAACCATCACCACCCTTCCAACCACCACCATCCTTCCAACCACCAACATCTTTCCAACCACCATCCTTCCAACCACCACCATCTTTCCAACCACCATCATCATTCCAACCACCATCCTTCCAACCACCACCATCCTTCCAACCACCACCATCCTTCCAACCACCACCATCCTTCCAACCACCACCATCCTTCCAACCACCACCATCCTTCCAACCACCACCATCCTTCCAACCACCATCATCCTTCCAACCATCACCATCCTTCCAACCACCACCATCCTTCCAACCACCACCATCCTTCCAACCACCACCATCCTTCCAACCACCATCATCCTTCCAACCATCACCATCTTTCCAACCACCACCATCCTTCCAACCACCACCATCCTTCCAACCATCACCATCCTTCTAACCACCACCATCCTTCCAACCATCACCATCTTTCCAACCACCAACATCTTCCTAACCACCATCATCCTTCCAACCATCATCACTTTTCCAACCACTATCCTTTCAACCACCATCATCTTTTCATCATT
>OX387256.1:3375975-3383475 GCA_947562095.1 Branchellion lobata | reverse complement strand
TCGAGCCAGGGGGAAGCCCTAAGTTCCAATATGAAAGTTGCGCCTTCAAAGCTGTGTTATATAAAATAAAATCGGGAGTTCGAACAACGCTTTCTAGGCCTATGAAGCAACCAAACACGATGTCATTAAAACAATTATGCGCTCATATGGTGTGGTACTCAACGGTTTTTAAATATCTAAAACAGTCATTGAAGTTTTTTTTCACTAATTAAAATAAAAAATAACGGCTTTGAATTAAATACTGTTATTTGTACACAAACCACCTTAACTCACACAATAATAAATTTCTGATGAATGAGAGATGAAGATCAGGGCTGCTGGAGTTGGTGCAAACAGAATCTTTTTGATTCATTTTTAAAAATAGTCTTTATTAGACCAAGTCCAGACATACGCTGGAAATTTTTACAAAAACAATGCGAACAGTCGAACTAAAAAAGAAAACATTGAAATATACGAGAACAGAATGTTATCAGTCATAAAAGTAGGCATTGAACTTACGAAATGAACAAATCGCGAAAGAAAAAGTTGAAAAAATATTAAACAAAATGAAATATTAATTTAAAACAATAACTCAATTAAAAAATTTCAAAAAAATTGATTAAAATAGTTTTATTCGAGAAATGAAGACCCAGCGGCAATAACTGGCATCGCGTTGGCAACGCATACATTTGTTGTCATTTCATTCAATCTTATCAAAGATTTTGTAAAGCGCCTTTCAGCATGTTGTTCAAAGGCGCTCCCAGATGAATTATTAATTCTGGGCTATGAGTCACGTCAGGAGGCATCTCAATGCGCTGCATCTGGTGCTACTCTTCACACTGACTCAAGGCTGTACTCTCGCTTCTACCGTCTTTCTAGAAGTGGTAGCTGGCCGTATGCCCTTGGACTTAGCTGCATGCCTTAGAAGAATCCGGCAGTTTATAAAAGTAAAACGGCGATAGAACTTCTGGGCTTTGCAAGGGACGCTGAGGCTCCGGTAGCGGATGAAATGGGGAGGGCAAACGAGCACGTGCTTTCTCTTTGGCAAGAAAGATGGGACGCGGAAAAGAGAGGTAGGATGACCTATCGATTTCTTCCGAGCGTGAGCTTTGCATCCACAAACCGCTGGTTCAGACCAGGGTTTTTGACGGTTTTCATCCCAACTGGTTATGGCAGACTCCGTAAAGCGGCCTTTGACAGAGCTGTGTCCTCAACTGACAAATGTCCTTGCTGCTTCTGTCGGCCTGAAACGGTCGAACATTTCATTTTTGATTGTCCAAATTATGTCCAATTCCGACCCACCTTCTTTGACGAATGCAGGCATGAATGGAGTGAGTTGATAAATTGTGAGACACGCTTCTCCCAATTCAGTGTTTTCATTAAACTTGCTTTCGAGAAAAGAGAACTTTCCTTATGAAGTAATTTTAATTTATCAAAACAATTTTAAGTGTTTTTTTTGGCATTTTTTAAATGGCGGTCCCATGAAGGCGGTTTCGCTCGCTGTGGTCAACGCCAAAGACAACTATGGTTGATTGATGGTACGCTTAGCGAGATACTCGATCGGGTGCGGACTGTTCACGGTGCCACTCGACACAATAAGTGATTTAATTAATTAGACCAAAAAATAAAAATTAAATAATAATAAAAATAATAAAATAAAATAAATAATAAAATAATAAAATAAAATAAAATAAATAAACAATAAAATAATAAAATAAATAAATAAATAAATAAACTAAATAAACAAATAAATAAATAAATAAATAAATCTATAACTAAAAAAAGAAAAGAATAAAGGAATAAAAAAAAAGAAAAAAAGAAAAAAAGAAAGAAAGAAAGAAAGAAAAAAAGAAAAAAAGAAAGAAAGAAAGAAAAAAAGAAGGAAAGAAATAAATGAATAATTAAATAAGTAAACAATTGTTAATAAAACTGAAATAATTAAATGGGGGCAATCCAGGAGTGGTATGAGACAGGGCAGAACGGGAGTGCTCTGAGAATGGTGCGTGAGGCATGAGAATGATTAATTTCAGTTTGCGCCAAAACTGACAAAGTGGAGGCAAGAACTGGAAATGAAATTAGTTTTAGGGAACTGTAAGACCTCTTAGATAATCTGCAAAAAAATTTCACCGATGAATTAGTTAGGGAGGCAAAATGTTAGAAGGATGTCGTAGGCATCAGTGTTGTCGCGAACCGGCAGTGCTGGTGGACGCGACAATAGAAATGTATTGGAAAAATAGCCTCAGGTGTAGTGGTTACGGTGCTATGTAGAGGATAATAGCTTAGTTTAAGTGAAAAAATGGCAATTTCCATGGGTTGGATCAGTCACTACCGGTTATGTAAGGTTAACAAATGAATGTAGTGAAGAATAATGTGTCGAGGAGGCATGCGGTGGGCTGAAGTGCTCGTTCGAGCCTCTCGTGTGCGCCATCAGGAGATCTTACTCGCCCCCAATACAGACTAGCCGGAAAGGGATAGCGAGAGTGGTCGATGGGTTATGGCTTCTGGGCTATAAGATGACTGAACCACTCTAATCTGATCTAATCTGATCAAGGCAGTTGTAACGCGCCATTTAACACTGTTCAAAGGCGCTACCATGGAAAGGGTTTACTCTTGCAAAATATAACAAGGTCAAAAGAACCAAAAGTTTAAAGTCACAATAAATGTATAACTTCAGAGTGATGACTATAGAAAGAAAGTAATGAAACTTAAGACTATAGAATCGAATCATAACTTATAACCAATGAGTTTCCGATCACGTGCAAGCGTGTATGGCCGTTGCTATCGTTTTATTCACTCTAGTTGAATTATCAAAACTGGCCTGTACTAAAGCAATTTAATCTAATCTAATCTAATCATTTATATAGCGCTGTTTCCACACTGTTCAAAAGCGCTCTGATAAAAAAAGCAACACTCAAGCAAAGACCCTGAGCTTGTCAGCAAGGGTTCAACCAAGTCAAGATGAGTTAGAGCTCATCCAAGAACCCATAGAGTCTCTGGAGGGACCTCAACAGCCTTCTCCATCGTCAAAAAAGTCAACTCGCCGTAGCGATGAGTATGCTAAGTAAGCGCTAAACAAATGCTTCAATTAGATTAGACACAAATGACTGGTAAACAAGGCCAGGAAACAAAGCCACGTTTAATTTTCAATTGGTTCTCAGTAAGTTCTCAGTTATTATCATGGAGACTGTTGTCAAGCAGTCCATGCAGGTTGATTCTATTGTTTTTAAATCAAATTAAATTTCAAAAAAAAATTTTAATAAATAAAATGAAGCATATAACTAGTAAAAAATAAATGAAAAAATGATAAAAGAGAAGAGGTCGATGATTATAGTGATGAAGATTGAAATAAAGATAAAAATGAACTTTCAATAAGAAGAAAAATAACAAAAAAATGAAAGTTGCAACGAACACGAGTAGTCATGTGGGTAGATGGCCATCTCCAGACTTGAAGGACCCACATCACGTGAGTAGCGTTGTTGATGAAGATTTATTACAATGATAAGTAAGGCTTATTGAGTGATAAAGAACAAGTTGATAAAGAAACAACCGCCAGCGAATGAATACCACAAAGATTTATCAGCTCTTTCGTTCTCGACTGCAATGAAAGAGTCCGTGAAAAGCAAAAAGCGTTTGTGAGTGAGTGTGTGTGTGTGTGTTTGTTTGTGTGTGTGTGTGTGTGTGTGTGTGTGTGTGTGTGTGTGTGTGTGTGTGTGTTTGTGTGTGTGTGTGTGTGTGTGTGTGTGTGTGTGTGTGTGTGTGTGTGTGTGTGTGTGTGTGTGTGTGTGTGTGTGTGTGTGTGTGTGTGTGTATGTGTGTGTGTGTGTTCACTCATTCTCACTTCTGGTCTATCATCATTTTTATTTTTCTATTGAAAATCAATCTTTTCACAAGCAGATCACTTCTAGAAGATAACATCATTTTTATGGGATTTTTTTTCGAAAAATGAAAACACACAAATAGACATGCTTCTTCACGCTTACTCTAAAAAAACACTCATTTAACAAGGGTACGCATTGAATGTTACAAAACCACAAAGATTGTTCCTCATCTTTTGGTATTTTTCTAGAAACTGTTTATATGTACATACATACTTTTGTGCGTGTGTGTGCGTGTGTGTGTGTGCGTGTGTGTGTGTGTGTGTGTGTGTGTGTGTGTGTGCGTGTGTGTGTGTGTTTGTGTGTGTGTGTGTGTGTGTGTGTGTGTGTGTGTGTGTGTGTGTGTGTGTGGTGTGAGTGTGTGTGTGTGAGTGTGTGTGTGTGTGTTGTGTGTGTGTGTGGTGTGTGAGTGTGTGTGTGTGTGTGTGTGTGTGTGTGTGTGTGTGTGTGTGTTGTGTGTGTGTGTGTGTGTGTGTGTTGTGTGTGTGTGTGGTGTTTTTTGGTGTGCGTGCGAGCGTGTGTGAAAGAAAACTTCTCTCGTATGCGCTAAGCGTTTGCTGTTATCAATTGCAAGGTTGTGGTTGGAAGTTGAGAGGTGGAGACATGCAAAAATCTACAAAGAACTAAACATTAATTCCAAAAGTTCTGCGCAAACATTGGTGCCTTGGAGCTCGAAACGATTCGAAGGCAACTTTTGGAAGATTGCAACTAACGAAGTGTGATTTCCAAGTTTTGTGGTGTTAGCGTTGTGTAAAAGATCCTCAGCCTTGCAACTCACGTCTCCAGTGTACCATTAACTTTCACGAAGAACCTGAATCAGACAGTCTGCTGGTGTCTTGATATATTGAAATAATTTAATGGATTTTTCTAAAGAGAAAAAAAAATCGATAAATCTCTGAGTTCAATGAATGATTGATTTCTTCAAAAAACTCAAATTAAGACAAAACTTTGAAGTAAGCAGCCAGGACTAGTTGGGATTTGAAAACAATGAAACAACCACTTGCCTTTGTCAATGACAAGTTTGAATAACAAAAATAACCACAAACAATAACTAAAAATAATAATAACAACAACAACAACAACAAAAAACAACAATTATTAATAAAAAGCAACTACAACAAAAGCAAAAAATAACAACAAACAACGGAAAAAACAACAACAAACAACTGCAAAAAATAACAACAAACAGAAAGAAAATAACAAGAAACGACTAAAAGTCACGAAAAACAACAAAAACAACACAACAAAAACAAAGAACAAGAACAACAACAACAACAAAAAACAACAACAACAAAGAACAACAACAACAACAACAACAACAACAACAACAACAACAAAGAATAACAACAACAACAAAGAACATCAAACTCTCAGGGAACTTCTTACAAGCATGTAAGCTTCATTCAAACATCCCACTCACATATCACCTCCTCCTTTTATGCTCCGAAATATTCCAAAACTGCCATCCTGCTTGCTTTATTCAAATACTTCCGGGCTATTCAACAATAGGCACTCCTTCAATAGTTCTCCTTCTTTCTTCCTTCATTTTTTATTTTGTTTGTTCATTTTTGCTTTATTATAACTTTTATAGCGCTTTACAGAGGGTTTTTCAAAACTCTCCAATGAAGAGGCTTCAACCTACTCTGGGCATGACTAAGCCAAACAAATCTAATCTAATTAAAACATTTGTATAGCGTAGGATTAGACTTTGAAAAAAACTGTTTAAATAAAAAAATTCTGAGAGATTTACGAAAACAAAGTAGAGAAGTAACAGATTGGGGGAAAGAAAGTTCCATAAAAGCCACAGTAGGAAAGTGCAGATTTAGTATAAGGATGGTGAGATGGTATTCTATGAAAATGAGAATGAGTGGACGAGGTCAGTCCCTTACGAGGAGGCATCTCAAAAAGGTCTGTTAAGTAATCAAGTGTCTCTCTTTTAGTATTTATTGAATCAAATCCAGATAAACGCTGAAAATGGCACAGAATATGATGAACAATCAAAATGAAAGGGAAAAAAATAAAATCAACAATAACTGAATGTTATAAGAATTGTCAATTGTCTGTTGCAAGAGATCAAAAACTGACTGTAGAATCAAATTTATAAATCTCAAAAATTTAGAATTGAGTCAGTTTATATTGAATGACTATTGAAGATTGTTTCATCAAATTAACCATAACTGAAATGTTAAAAGGTTCTAAGAAATTCAAAAGCAGAATTGTCTATTAAATCAAATAAATGAGTCTTCAAATTTGAGAATTGAATCATATCTTAAAACCACATAACATAACCATTGCAGAGTTATTTCAAGTTATTTCTTCTTTTTCTTTATTTTCCTTTTCAGCCATTTCTCATATTCACAAGGAAATTTGTCTGGATACTACAATTCCTTGCAATGCTTTCAACACTCGCTCACTTTCTTGTTTTTTAAGTTGGCAAACGGTATTCTTGTAGCCGATTGGTTGACGATTTTACAGTAATGTCTTTTTCTTTCTCAGCCATTTCTTAAATTCACAAGTCCGTCTGGATACCACAATTTTTGCAATGCCTTTCAACATTTGTTTACTTTCTTGTTGAGTAATTTGGCAAACAGTATTTATGTATGCGTTGGTTGACGATTTAACCGCAATGTCAATATTTCAAACGGAAAAATGGCTGATTCTGTAATCTTTTCAAAATCTTTTCAAAATCTTTGTAATCAGCAAAAGCTATAACTCTTAGGTAAATTAATTTATTTATAATTAATATTTGAAACTTTAAATTTCAAATAGTTAATAAAACTAGTTTAAATAAAGAAAATTAAAGTAACGGCCATACATGCTTTCGCGAAACCGGAAACCTTCGTGTATGATTCTTTTTTATTTTAAACATGAGATTGCATATTTTGAAATTGGATTTTTTTTTTAAATCAACCAGTATGAAGTTATGAAAGCAAGAGTTATACGAGGAATTTTTGAGTGCCAGAAACTAAGCGGGCAGCTCTATTAAAAGCTTTGGTGAGAGGTTGTGACGTGGTCTTTGGGAGTCCATAGTGAAAAGAGTTACAGTAGTCAAAGCAAGACAAAATACGCATAAAAAACTAGTAATTTCAGGGTAGGATTGTCCAAGAATAGTTTGAATTGTTTGATACGACGAAAAAGGAAAAGAGAGAAATCAGCTACAGATTTTGTTCGTGGTCTGAGAGGAAGATGTCCGTTTTTTACTTGAATTACCACTTTCTGAAACTCAAACGTAAGCTTTGTCGAGAGCTGAAACCTGTGCCTCACGCTCAAAGCGGGCTTGCCAGCCTTTATGCTACAGGCGCAGACATTTTTAAATTTCTTTTCATCTAAAACCACATTTAGCTTATCTTATATAATCTACTCCCATCAAAGCATTTGTAATGCGCCTTTTAACACCTTGTTCAAAGGCACTCCTAGAATAATGGTTTTACTCACTGCAGGGCTAATAGGTGACTAGGCCACTCTAGTACGACGTTTGTTTTTTACTTGAGTTGCCACTTTTGAAACTTTGAAATTTTTAGCTTATAATCACGTCCAATGATGAAAATAACTATTGAAGAATGTTTCATGTTACAGAAAATGTTACAAAGAAAAGTGAAAACTATACTAGGAGAAACATTAAAAGTAATAAAGTCTGTAGAGTCAA
>OX387256.1:3335975-3360975 GCA_947562095.1 Branchellion lobata | reverse complement strand
GGCTGGAAAAGTCACTATGCCAAAGTTTGTCGTTGCAATGTGTTGTAAGGAAGGAATGAATGGTGGAACGAAGGAGTGATGGTAGCATGAGTGATAAATTGAAGTGTGTGAATGTGGAATCGGGCTTTGGTGAAAAAATCAAGGGCTTAAAGGTTGAAAAGCATGAGGAGTGCCACTGCAAACAAGCCATGCGCTTCATGGAAACGTCAAAACTATTGTAGTTTTAGCAACCCATTTGTATAGCGCTGATTCCACACTGTTCAAAAACGCTCAACCCCTTTCATTTACTCACCACCTTTCACACTCAACTTCTCTCTCACCTCTTCAAACTACCCCACAAATGCGTCCTATTCCCAACTAATCTCAACCACTACTTCCAACTACATTTAACTACGCCCAATTACTCCCAGCCACTCTCAACGCCCTCCCCCTCCCCCCCCCCCCCAGTACGAGGGGGAGTGGTTGGAAAATTGTAAGAATGGACCAGGAGTCACCACCTATCCCGACGGCAGAAGAGAAGAGGGTTTCTACAAGAAGAATGTGCTCCAGGAACCATCCAAGAAGATACAGGTTCTACTCCCATGTTACACCTTTCATTTCACTCTCGTCTGAAACCTCATAGGTTGTGCCAAAACACCACCGACACACACACCCACAACAACACCACCGACACACACACCCACAACAACACCACCGACACACACACCCACAACAACACCACCGATACACACACCAACAACAACCACACCGACACACACACCCACAACAACATCACGAACAACACCACCACCAACACACACACCCACAACAACACCACGAACACCACCACCGATACACACACCCACAACAACACCACGAACACCACCACCGACACATAAAACCACAACAACACCACCGACACACACACCCACAACAACACCACAACAACACCACAACAACACCACGAACAACACCACCACCCCCCAAAGCAAGTGTTACGGCCAGGCAAACAGCGAGAGGCCATCCAGAGCGCTGTGACGTCAGCAAATAAGGCGGCCCAAATAGCCACTCAAAAGGCTGAAATCGCTGTTTCAAGGTGGGAAAGGGGTGTGGTGGTGGTGGTGGAGCAAGGAGCTGAAATTATTTATTTTATTATTATTATTATTATTATTATTATTATTATTATTATTATTATTATTATTATTATTATTATTATTATTATTATTATTATTATTATTATTATTATTATTATTATTATTATTATTATTATTATTATTATTATTATTATTATTATTGTTATTATTATTATTATTATTATTATTATTATTATTATTATTATTATTATTATTATTATTATTATTATTATTATTATTATTATTATTATTATTATTATTATTATTATTATTTTTATTATTATTATTATTATTAGTAGTAGTATTTTATTATTATTATTATTATTATTATTATTATTATTATTATTATTATTATTATTATTATTATTATTATTATTATTATTATTATTATTATTATTATTATTATTATTATTATTATTATTGTTATCCTTATTATTATCACTATAATGTTATTCACTATTATCATCATGTCTCCCTCCCTTTGGTGCCAGAGGCAAGACAGCGGTGAGTCGACGGGAGCAGACGAGCGTGGTGTCTGAGAGAGCAGCCCTCGACTCGAAGACCGCCCAGTGCCAACTGGCTGCTCATATTCAACAGAGTGGGTGGGGTGGATGAGTGGGTGGGGTGGATGAGTAGGTGGGGTGGATGAGTGGGTAGGGTGGATGAGTGGGTGGGGTGGATGAGTGGGTGGGGTGGATGAGTGGGTAGGATGGATGAGTGGGTGGGGTGGATGAGTGGGTGGGGTGGAGGAGTGGGTGGGGTGGATGAGTGGGTGGGGTAGATTGGGAAAGGGGATGGGATGGAGGAGGGAGTAGATGGGGTAGAAGGGTGGGTGTGGTGAAAGAAGGGGTGGAGTGGAAAAAGTGGGTGGGGCAGAAGAGGGGGTGGGGTGGAAGAAGTGGTGGGGTGGAAAAAGTGGGTGGGGTGGAAGAGTGGGTGGGGTGGAAGAGTGGGTGGGGTGGAAGAGTGGGTGGGGTGGAAGAGTGGGTTGGGTGGAAGAGTGGGTGGGGTGGAAGAGTGGGTGGGGTGGAAGAGTGGGTGGGGTGGAAGAGTGGGTTGGGTGGAAGAGTGGGTGGGGTGGAAGAGTTGGTGAAGTGGAGAAGTGGGTGGGTGGAAAAAAGGGTTGGATGGAAGAGTGGATGGGGTGGGAGAGGGGGTGAAGTGGATGAAGGGATACGGAGAAGATGAGAAAGAAGTTGTTTGTGAAATAAGCATGGTCGATAGGGATGAAAGCGCCTTGGAAGGAAGGTTTGGTGGTGAGAAAGTTGAGAGAGGAAAAAAAAATGAACGAAAGAAAATAAAAAGTGAAGGAGCAGGAGGAAGTGATTAACTAAGCACTCCTTATGTAAGTCAATGGAACACTTGTTCGGGCCAATCGCTTTCTAGCCTTGGCGCTTTAAAAATCGCATCTACTATTTTTATTTATTTTTATTTTTATTGTTTCTATTGGTTAATTGAGCAGAAGTTCATACCAGTAAATCAAAAAGTTAGTTACAAAAGTCAATTATACACTCAAGTATACAGTTACAGACCATACCCAATCGAAAAACTTAATCTGCTTCTCACTCACAACACTTGATCAAAGTGGTTAATTATAAAAGTTAATTTAAGTGGTCAATTAAAACAGTTAATTAAAGGAGATAATTGAAAAAGTTAATTAAAGGAGACAATTAGATAGGTTAGTCAAATATTCCGGTATTATTTCCACCTTCGTGCAATTAATCTGCACGGAGATGCAGCGATTTGAAGCAGCAATGTTTTCAGTGGAAGGCACAACACGAGGCGGCCTTGCTCCCTCTCTCGGACGCCTGTCTTGCATGTGTTCATAAGCCCCGTTGTGTTGCTTTGGGGGGGTTATGGTTGTATGTGGTTGTATGTGGTTGTATGTGGATGTATGTGGTTTTATGTGGTTGTATGTGGTTGTATGTGGTTGTATGTGGTTGTATGTGGTTGTATGTGGTTGTTTGTAGTTGTATGTGGTTGTATGTGGTTGTTTGTAGTTGTATGTGGTTGTATGTGGTTGTATGTGGTTGTATGTGGTTGTATGTGGTTGTATGTGGTTGTATGTGGTTGTATGTGGTTGTATGTGGTTGTATGTGGTTGTATGTGGTTGTATGTGGTTGTATGTGGTTGTATGTGGTTGTATGTGGTTGTTTGTGGTTGTATGTGGTTGTTTGTAGTTGTATGTGGTTGAATGTGGTTGTATGTGGTTGTATGTGGTTGTTTGTAGTTGTATGTGGTTGAATGTGGTTGTATGTGGTTGTATGTGGTTGTATGTGGTTGTATGTGGTTGTATGTGGTTGTATGTGGTTGTATGTGGTTGTTTGTAGTTGTATGTGGTTGAATGTGGTTGTATGTGGTTGTATGTGGTTGTATGTGGTTGTTTGTAGTTGTATGTGGTTGAATGTGGTTGTATGTGGTTGAATGTGGTTGTATGTGGTTGTATGTGGTTGTATGTGGTTGTATGTGGTTGTATGTGGTTGTATGTGGTTGTATGTGGTTGTATGTGGTTGTATGTGGTTGTATGTGGTTGTATGATGTTGTATGCGGTTGTATGTGGTTGTATGTGGTTGTATGTGGTTGTATGTGGTTGTATGTGGTTGTATGTGGTTGTATGTGGTTGTTTGTAGTTGTATGTGGTTGTATGTGGTTGTATGTGGTTGTATGTGGTTGTATGTGGTTTTATGTGGTTGTATGTGGTTGTATGTGGTTGTATGTGGTTGTATGTGGTTGTTTGTAGAGTTTTTTTTATTTTTAGAACTAGTCGTAATGTTTCACTAGCTTTGTTTACTTTTCTGTCGTTTATGGAGATTTTTTCATGTTTTTTTATGTAGGTTTGGCGGAGTGATTTACAATGAAATTTCATAAAGGTGGGTTGCTGAAAATGATCGATGAAACCAAATATAGGAAAGTTGGCGAAGAAAATCAAAAAATGATTTAAAAATTTTTAAAAAGGCTCACAGTGTTGATTTATAAAAATATTTTGTGAAGATTGATTTCAAATATTGGTTACAAAGATTGTTCAAAACGATTGTTTACAAAGATTGTTTACAAAGATTGTTTACAAAGATTGTTTACAAAGATTGTTTACAAAGATTGTTTACAAAGATTGTTTACAAAGATTGTTTACAAAGATTGTTTACAAAGATTGTTTACAAAGATTGTTTACAAAGATTGTTTACAAAGATTGTTTACAAGAATTTTTTACAAAGATTGTTTACGAGTATTGTTTACAAAGCTTGTTTACAAAGCTTTTATACGAATGTTGGCTATAGGGGATTTTTATAAGAATCGTTTAAAATATTGTATATTGTATACTGGTTGCAGGTTTTGTTTATAAAATTTTCATAGATTTTGTTTATAAAATTGTTTATAGAAACTGTTTATAGATTTTGTTTATATTGATAATTAATGATGTTTATATAGCGCGGAACAAAGTTCCTGTTGAGCACGTTGCCAGCCACATTTTGTTGACATGAAGTTTTCAAAGTGGTCCTCAAGCGCTTGAGTTGTTTGCTCACATCTGCTTTCCCCATTAACTCCCTGGTGTCGTGTTCACGCAAATTTCAATCTCTTCACTCAGGAACGGAAAGAGCTCAAAAGCTGGTGAAAAATGAATTGGTGAATGATGGTGAAAAAGAAAACGAAGAAGAGAAGAGAAGGATGGAAAGACCGAAAGAAGATACCGGCACACGCGTGCATCCCACGGCCTTGGCCAGGTGAGGCAAACACTTGCCTAGCGCTGGTCATCTTTCGTTCAATGTGCCACAGAGGGGGAAGCTGTACAGTATGGGAAGGAGGAGAAGAAGGGGTCGTGCTGCGCTGTGATAGAAACATTAGTCAATGCCACAGGGCAAACTAGCGAATTGGTTAATTTTGTTTGTCAGACTCTTTCAAGCTTCATTGTACCGATGATTGTTTGGGATGGACAGATAAATAAAGGTTCTTTCGGTTTAATAATGAGAATCTATTTGAAAAATATTGCCACGTCTCACCACAACCTCTCATATATTACAATACGATACTTGTGACTACAGCACAACCCACTTGACTGCCCCAAGACACTCAGGCCACCAGACGGCGTCAAAACGGCAGGCACTCCATGGCAGTCTCTTGGCCATCAGGGACCCAGCTCTCCTTCCCAACCCAAGAACTCTGGCTGACATCCACGAGGAGAGCCCACCTTCCGCATTCACACCTCTTGCCCACCAAACCACTACGCCTCAACGCCCTTCCAAAACCTCTTCAACCCTCACCAAACCAACTTCTACCCTCCAGGCCAACTTGGCACCAAACACAGCCCACAAGCAACATGATCCACCACCCTCCTCATCTTCGTACCCCAAAAATGGCACTCCAAAGCGGCCAAAGGGTCTCTCGAGCAAGGCCTTCAACGTTCAAAGCGTCCCTGACGTGAGGGTGGACGGGCCTGCGTTCAAGGCGCTGCAGGAGAGGAACAACGCCATCTGTGGAAGTCTCAAGGAGGAGAGCAGGCGGATGAAGCAGATGAGGGCTGAGCAACGAAGAGGAATTAGAAGAATATTTGTGAGTTGTTTCAGTGTCCTTTGGATTTGTTTCGGCTTCTTGTGTCACTCATTCTGCTTATAATTATATTAATATTAATTATTAATTAATATAATTATAATAATTACTATTCAGCCTCTTTCAGGGGTGTTTGATCATTTCTTGATCATTCATTGGTTTATTCTGTTTTATTCCATTTATTTATATTATTATTATTATTATTATTATTATTATTATTATTATTATTATTATTATTATTATTATTATTATTATTAGGTTTTCACTATCACTCAGTTGTAACACACCATCCACTTCTCAACTAACAACCCCTTCATCACACCAGGGCTGTTTTCGAGACCATTTCATCATCACCTTCTTCTTCGTCACCATTATCACTGCCGCCACCTCTTTTTTCCTTTTCGATATAGACCCATCATTGTGGTTATGACGTCATCAATTCGAGTGGTATTTTAGACATTTCATTCAGAACATTCAAGCTTCATGGATAACCGGTCATTATTCTTTTCCTTTCCTTCTTTCTGTATTTAACTTTTAACATGTCTTTCAATATTCTTTTTTAAAATTAAAATTATATTTTCTCGTTCTCTCCCTATCATACTCAACTCATTTTCCACCTTTCTCTCCATCCCTTCTTTTATCTTTTCCTTCAACTCCTCTTTTCATTTCTCCTTCCACCCTTCTTTCTACCCTCATCCCTCATTTCACCCTCCCATCCATCCCTTTTTTCACTCATCCCCTCATCTTCTTCCCCATTCTTCTCTCTATTTTTTCTCTCTCTTTATCCCCTCTATTTTCTATTTTTTTATTTACATTTTTCCCCCACTCCCCTCCCTTCCTCTTTCCCCCACTTCCCTCCCTTCCCCTTTCCCCCACTCCCCTCCCTTCCTCTTTCCCCCACTCCCCTCCCCTCCCCTTTCCCCCACTTCCTTCCCTTCTTCCTCCCTTCCCCCTTCCCTCCACTTCCTTCCCTTCTTCCTCTTTCCCCCTTCCCCCTTTCCCCCACTTCCTTCCCATCCCCCTTTCCTCCACTCCCCTCCCTTCCTCCTTCCCTTCCCCCTTCCCTTTCTTCCTTTCCTTTTTCCTCTTCCTCTTCCTCTCTTCTTCCTCCCTCTCTCCCCCTTTTTCTTTCTTTCTTTCTATTCCAGCCTTTTTCCATTGCTGTCTTTATTGTTCATGGAAACCGGTTTCTAGAAAAACAATAGGCAATTGGCGTGTTTAAGGAGTTCAACACAAATACAAAAAACAAAACCTTAACATATGAAAGCAAAAAAATAACACAAAACTTCAAAAACTTCAACACAAAACCTTAACATATGAAAGCAAACAAATTTAATTGTACAACAAAAGTTGTACGGTTTGTTATAAATAAAACATAATGGAGGTTTGATTACAAAATCGAAAAATTTTGAAACTGTAGTGAACATTTCGAGATTTATAGAAAACACACAAAAGGTAATATCATATATAAAAAACGTTTAATTATAAAATATTTAAATTTAAAAAAATAATAATAAAATATTTAGAAAAATAATAAAATATTTAGGAAAATAATAGAATATTTATTTAATAAATTATTATTGTTATTTATTATTATTTTTATATATTATTATTATTATTATTATTATTATTATTATTATTATTATTATTATTATTATTATTATTATTATTATTATTATTATCATACGAATATGGCCGGACTTTCTTGCCCACTGCCAAGCGAGACACCCCTCTTTGTCGAGCTCTTCAGTCTTCCATTCTAGTGTTCCGTCAATAAAACCAACACAAAAAAACGCATAATTCATTTTTGTTTTTTACTTCGATTTATTTGCATACAATACAATACAATACAAAAACGAATATTATTATAGTGGCATTAACCCCGTAGAGTTTCGAGGCCACTCAACTGCATAACCAAGGAAATGGATTCGGAATTCCAAGTGGTTGCCTTCCCGAACCACACGGGCTTCAAAGGAGTCTCAAATATTTGAAATTCTCTGAATATTCTGGAATAATCTTATTTCAAATTATAGTCGATTTTCAAAATAAAAAAGATCTCATCAGCCTATGCTGTTCATGTAGAATTATGTTGATTATATAAATTATGTAGAATGACGATGAGTCAGAAAAAAACTTAACTATGCAAAATTCGTTGTAATTATAATTGGTTGAATGAGGTTACATTTTATTGTTTCGTGAGTCCAAGTTATATTAATATTATAATATAATAATAATAATAATAATAATAATAATAATAATAATAATAATAATAATTGAAAAGTTCCAATGAAATGACTATGTAGAACAAGGCTTTGAAACTCTACGAGGTTGATCCCCTAATAATATGCGTGCTTGTATTGTATTGTATTAATTAGTTCAAACATTGTATTGTATTAATTGGTTCAAACATTGTATTGTATTAATTAGTTCAAACATTGTATTGTATTAATCGGTTCAAACATTGTATTGTATTAATTGGTTCAAACATTGTATTGTATTAATTAGTTCAAACATTGTATTGTATTAATCGGTTCAAACATTGTATTGTATTAATTGGTTCAAACATTGTATTGTATTAATTAGTTCAAAAATTGTATTGTATTAATCGGTTCAAACATTGTATTGTATTAATTGGTTCAAACATTGTATTGTATTAATTAGTTCAAACATTGTATTGTATTAATTAGTTCAAACATTGTATTGTATTAATTGGTTCAAACATTGTATTGTGTCAATTAGTTCAAACATTGTATTGTATTAATTAGTTCAAACATTGTATTGTATTAATTAGTTCAAACATTGTATTGTATTAATTGGTTCAAACATTGTATTGTATTAATTGGTTCAAACATTGTATTGTATTAATTAGTTCAAACATTGTATTGTATTAATTAGTTCAAACATTGTATTGTATTAATTAGTTCAAACATTGTATTGTATTAATTGGTTCAAACATTGTATTGTATTAATTGGTTCAAACATTGTATTGTATTAATTAGTTCAAACATTGTATTGTATAAATTGGTTCAAACATTGTATTGTATTAATTAGTTCAAACAGTGTATTGTATTAATTAGTTCAAACATTGTATTGTATTAATTAGTTCAAACATTGTATTGTATTAATTAGTTCAAACATTGTATTGTATTAATTAGTTCAAACATTGTATTGTATTAATTAGTTCAAACATTGTATTGTATTAATTGGTTCAAACATTGTATTGTATTGTATAAACATTCGTAATATTATGACAAGAGGCAGATGACTAGTTGCACATGATAAGGGGCACAGTGGGGTTTGGAGGAGGGGGGTTTGTAAGGCAGGGGTGAGAAATATTCGGAGAGTTACGTGGGCAGGTGCTGGACAGTTCCTGTGAAGTTCTCCAGAGGCATCGATGGGTGCTTGAAATAGTTGATAAGGGGGTAATCGTTTTGAAGTGGAAGTTCAAAGTTGCAGGAGGTTGATGGAGGGGGAACAGGCCAAGGAAACACAATAGCCTGGGAGTTGTAGTTGTCGACAGGTGGGTCGTGGTTGTTGATGGGTGGGTTGTTATAGTTGTTGATGAGTAGGTCGTTATAGTTGTCGACAGGTGGCTTGTAATTGTTGATAAGTAGGTCGTGGTTGTTAATGGGTGGGTTGTGGTTGTTGATGGGTAGATGGTGGTTGTTGATGGGTGGGTCGTTGTTGTTGATGGGTAGGTCGTGGTTGTTGATAAGTAGGTCGTGGTTGTTGATGGGTGGGTTGTGGTTGTTGATGGGTAGGTGGTGGTTGTTGATGGGTGGGTTGTGGTTGTTGATGGGTAGATGGTGGTTGTTGATGGGTGGGTTGTGGTTGTTGATGGGTAGGTCGTGGTTGTTAATGGGTGGGTTGTGGTTGTTGATGGGTAGGTGGTGGTTGTTGATGGGTGGGTTGTGGTTGTTGATGGGTAGGTGGTGGTTGTTGATGGGTGGGTTGTGGTTGTTGATAGGTTGGTTGTTATAGTTGTTGTAGTTTTGGAAGTTGGCATCAGTACTGGGATAAACAGAAGAGTATGGGAGGTTTGCAGGCGAGGAAGTGAACAAAGCTGGAAAAGAAGGAATTATTTTGCCTATTGAACTATGAACACATTTTGGTGGTGGTCGGAAGTGGGAACGGGCGTTTGGGCTGCAGTAACCTTGAATGGCAACGGTGGAGTGTGAAGGGAGATGGCTGTGGAGGGGTGATAGTTGTGTCGTTGTTTGCCTAAGAATACTTACTTCATCAGCGGTTTTCTGGTCTTGCTTGCTTGAATGTCCATCGGTGCGAGGAGCAAAGGCACAAGCTTCAGAGAAAGGTTCATTCAGTGAGTGGTTTTGGTTCTTTTTGGTGCTTTGGAAAGAGGCTTCATTTTTTTGAGATTTTTCGCTCACCTTCTCAAACTTCCGTTTGAGTTCTCTCACCAACGATCTTGTGCCTCGATGTCCACGCGGCGATGGAGAAGAGGCTACACGCCACTGAAAGGAAAGACGCTGAGGTAATCGCAGGCGTGGAAGGGTGTTGCTGGCTTGGGAAGTGAGAGGAATCACAGGTCTAGTCTTGGATCTGGGTTTAATTTGTGGTGGAAAATCACACTGTATTTTTTTGGCCACCTTGTGGCATATCTGACCATTCTTGGTGGCAGTTTTGACCGACCTCTGCTTGATCTTAGAAACTGCGGTCTGAGTCAAAGCATGCTGTGTGGTGTGTGGAAGTGAGGTGTTTAAAGCTTCCAGATCATGAGGAGGATGAAGAAGAGAAGTTGTGATGGCAGCCGTACTTCCATTCGGATCACCTTCTTTGCGACCATGTTCTGGCTTTGTTTCCGTAAGATTGTGGTTGTTTTCTATAGTGTGGTGTCCTTTTTTGCACCTTTGTTGTGGCTTCTGAATTTTTCTACTCAACACCTTCAGAGCAAACCCGCTTTCAGAACTTTCAAGCAATTTTGGTCCCAAACTCTTCGAGCTCATTTCTGAATTCATCAAGCCTGTTTTTCCTATCCTCCTCTCCCTCTCCTTCACCCTCTTTTTTTCTACCCTTCTTTCCCTCTCCTCTTCGACAAACTTTCGCTCTCTTCCCGCTGTAATTCTTTTTTCCTGCGCTGGATAAATGTTCGAATTTTTGGTATGGGCAACAGATAAGTGCATCATGCGGCTCTCTGAAGCGGAAACTTTATCGCTCTGTGCACTCATGCGTGTAGGCGTGAATTTGAAATCTTTTTCTTTATTCAGTCTCTCGTTTCCAGCACTTCTATTAATCAAGCAAGCTCTGACGTCTGCTCCACTTTGCGGTCTCTTCTCGATAGAAGACCGATGGACCGGACTCTTCTTGCGAGGTTGCCTCTTCCATTCCTTCATCTCAACATTTACTTTTTGCTGTAACTCAGACAGGTCACAATCGTCTTTCTTCACATTTCTTTCACCACCTTCTTTCACGCCCAAACGACCGCCTCTTTTCTCACGGCTCCATCCCATATTCCCTTCATCTTTTGAACTTCCTTTCTGACTTTTGAACTTTTCCTCAGGCTTCGACCCACACTTTCTCACAACGTTGTGATTCTCGTTTTGATTCAGTTGGCACGGAAGTGCATCAGGGTTTTCAGTGAACATGAATGATCTAACGTCAGTGAAGTTGCTACTTGGGTGAACTTCATGGCGAAGAAAATTTTCGTATTGGTGGTGGGCGTGAATGTTGGACACGGGCAGAAAACTTTGTGAAGAGTATACTCTCGCTTCTTGCAAGTAAGGCGTTCCTGAGTAGTGAAGTGAGACGGAGTATCTTGAGTCTTCTTCTTTTTCGTTTTCTTCATATCTTTCGATCTCATTTGTTTCATAGGCGTTAGAATGGTTGTCGTAGTTGGAGTACATTTGGTCGCTTGGATCGCATGAGTAGGTCATGTTGACGTCTTGAGTTTGAAAAAAATGACCGTTGATATTGCTGATGACTTCAGGAAGGAATAAACTTGGGCTGTTGACAGCTGGTTGCTTGGTGCTGCTGACATAGGTCTGAAGAGGCTGTGTATTGAGTTTGAAGAAGGGATAGTGCCTGATGGGAAAGTTAGTAACCGGACTTTCATGCCTCAGATCTTTTGCACAAACTTTCCTGACAGGCTCGGCTGGTTCATAGATATTAAAATTCAGTTCACCGTTCACTTTTGCTTCTTCATTTGATTCACTCTTTCTGAATAGCTGCTCAAATGAAAAACAAACTGGAACCATGGGCGAGTGTTTGTCTGTTCGTTCGTTTCCAACTGAACCCTCGGTCACACAGCCTGAAAAAGTAGAAAACCCTGCAGAGTGTACTTCCGTTTGGTATTCTTGTAAACCAGCTGGTTGGATTTCTGTTTGTGACGTCATCGGTGTTTTCATTTGTGACGTCATCGGCGTTTTCATTTGTGACGTCATCGGTGTTTTCATTTGTGTCGTCATCGGTGTTTTCATTTGTGTCGTCATCGGTGTTTTTATTTGTGTCGTCATCGGTGTTTTCATTTGTGTCGTCATCGGTGTTTTCATTTGTGACGTCATCGGTGTTTTCATTTGTGTCGTCATCGGTGTTTTCATCTGTGTCATCGGTGTTTTCATTTGTGTCGTCATCGGTGTTTTCATTTGTGACGTCATCGGTGTTCTCATTTGTGACGTCATCGGTGTTTTCATTTGTGTCGTCATCGGTGTTTTCATCTGTGTCATCGGTGTTCTCATTTGTGTCTTCATCGGTGTTTTCATTTGTGTCGTCATCGGTGTTTTCATTTGTGTCGTCATCGGTGTTTTCATCTGTGTCATCGGTGTTTTCATTTGTGTGGTCATCGGTGTTTTCATTTGTGTCGTCATCGGTGTTTTCATCTGTGTCATCGGTGTCTTCATTTGTGTCGTCATCGGTGTTTTCATTTGTGTCGTCATCGGTGTTTTCATTTGTGACGTCATCGGTGTTTTCATTTGTGTCATCGGTGTTCTCATTTGTGTCGTCATCGGTGTTTTAATTTGTGTCGTCATCGGTGTTTTCATTTGTGACGTCATCGGTGTTTTCATTTGTGTCATCGGTGTTCTCATTTGTGTCGTCATCGGTGTTTTCATTTGTGTCGTCATCGGTGTTTCCATTTGTGTCGTCATCGGTGTTTTCATCTGTGTCATCGGTGTTTTCATTTGTGTCGTCATCGGTGTTTTCATTTGTGTCGTCATCGGTGTTATCATTTGTGTCGTCATCGGTGTTTTCATTTGTGTCGTCATCGGTGTTTCCATTTGTGTCGTCATCGGTGTTTTCATTTGTGTCGTCATCGGTGTTTCCATTTGTGTCGTCATCGGTGTTTTCATCTGTGTCATCGGTGTTTTCATTTGTGTCGTCATCGGTGTTTTCATTTGTGTCGTCATCGGTGTTATCATTTGTGTCGTCATCGGTGTTTTCATTTGTGTCGTCATCGGTGTTTTCATTTGTGTCGTCATCGGTGTTATCATTTGTGTCGTCATCGGTGTTATCATTTGTGTCGTCATCGGTGTTTTCATTTGTGTCGTCATTGGTGTTCTCATTTGTGACGTCATCGGTGTTTTCATTTGTGACGTCATCGGTGTTTTTGTTTGCTCCTCGAGACATTTTACCTGCATGATTTGCAAGCATTTTTGTTGTTCTTCCATGTCTCTTTCGTCTGTTTTTTGGTCACATGTGCACATTTCATATTCATCAAAGCTACCTTCAATTTCTTCCTTGATACCATTAATCTCACATTCATGCAGACTTTCTTCTTGATCCACCAGTTCAATTCCACTACCTTCCTTCCCTTTCCAACCTTTACTTTGTGATGCTTCTTCCCACTCCCCACTCCTTTCAAAGGTTATATTCACCTTGTACCTTCCCTCCGCTCCAGACATGCGCCTTTCATCTGCACTCCCACTCTCATCTTTTCCACATCCAGCCTCCCGTGAAACTTTTTTGTTTTCAATCGTTATTTTCACAATTTCGTTTCTTGCTTTCTTCTCATCTTTCTCACGATTACTCATAGCTTTCTCATCATTACTCATGGCGTTCTCATCATTACTCATGGCGTTCTCATCATTACTCATGGCGTTCTCATCATTACTCATGGCGTTCTCATTAATTTCACCAGTTTTTTTACATTTTCTCTCAATTGCTTTCTCACCACTCTTTTTTTCTTTTTTTTCGTCAGTCAATGCCTTTCCTTTTCCAGGTGTTCCTCTCTTCTTCTCACACTCCTCATCTCTTCCTTCACTCCTGATTCCTTCTCTCTCCTCTTTCTTCTTTTTTATAGTCGTGGACTTGCAATCGTTTCCAGCAGTGGCAAAGCTTTTGTTTGTCTGATCAGCCTCGAGTTTACCAACAGTTCCACACTCTGTAGCAACCTCCATGCAATCGGCTGATGAAAAAGACAACCTTCGGACCACTTCATCTTTATCATCTTCGTCATCTTCTTGCGCCTTGTGTCCTTCGATGGCTGCCTGAATGTCCTGTGCAATAAGGCTGGTGTTCTTGGCGGCGATGTTGTGCAAGACGCTGTTCAAGAAACGCTTTTCGTCGCTCACTTCCTGTTGCGTCACGCATCCTTTCCTCCTCACTTCCGATATGAAGAGTCTTTTTTTCTGTGTTGCGGTTGTTGTCGTGTCACTTATGCTTTTTGTTGTTGCAATTATTGGCATTTCAAGTTTCACCCTCACTATTCGTTAGTTCTTTATTTTATTATAACTAATATTATACTATGTCTGTGCCTGTGGCATAATGATTGCCTTATTCCGCTGTGAAGTGTGTCTGGGCAAGCTCAGGTTTGAGTTCTAAAATCGGCAGCTCAACCTAAATATAGACGCAGTCCTACAGTACTTGGTCCTCTAGTAGCGCACAGCGAGTAAAGCCGTTTCCATGGGAGCGCCTTTGGACATGATGCTGAAGGACGAACTAAAATTTTCTTGATTAGATTAGATTCATTTCCGGTTTCCAAGAATGCCTTTCTGTTGCTGACTAAAAAAAACAAGAGTTAATTGAGAACAGGAAAACCTTTTTAATTACTCCCTCCCACCACTGAGTCCGTAAGAACGGTGTGGCAGCTGGACTTTCGGAAGGAGGTCCTCAGACGAAGTTTCCTGCTTATGGTGCCGATGAGTCTTCCTTGAAAGTCTAACCGAGGGCAAAATAGAAATGATACAAAAGCGGCTGGATGAGCTGAAATGCCAGAATTCACTTTTAACCCTCATTAACGAAAATATTTAAGGATAGAAACTCCCTCCGTGAAGAAATCAAGCATTTCAGTGCGACGTGTGGGTTGGTTAGCTTTTATAGGTGGCGTAAAAACAAAGAAGGTGCGTAAGTTTGTCGAAGAGACTGTGATTTATTAGCTGTGGAGGCTGAACGGCTGAGTCAAAGTGTTCTGCCCAAGTATTCTGTAGGTGCACAGCTCCAGCTGGTGTTAATTAAGGAAAAGTTTGTTCTGGTTTACTGCAATCATAACTGAGAAAACAGGGTACAGCATGACTGAATGACTTCGCTTACCTTCTGCCACTTCATTGCCCAAAGGTTGCAGTGTTCAAAGCTTCAGACAATATGTTTCACCTCAGAGAGTGAGACGTTCGAAGAAAGACAGCGGCTGGCTTGGTTAGATGGAAGCTTCCATGGCTTCGACTGGTGATTTGAAATCACAGATGATAGCCACGTTGTACCAGTCATTTGAGTCTTTTAACCAATGCAGCTAATAATACCACCGATGAAAACGAATTGTAAACTCAATCATTCATTCATCCATCCATCCATTCATCCCTTCATCCATCCATCCATTCATTCACCCATCCATTCATTCATTCATTCATCCATTCATTCATTCATTCATTCATTCATTCATTCATTCATTCATTCATTCAGTTATGAAGCGATCTTTGTCTATGTTTAAAACGATCCTAGTAAAACGGGTTTGCCCACTGCTGTTTTAATTCACACCAGAAAGTGAGGCAGGACACACAAAACAGACCTGTCCTCCAAAATTTACAATAGGCCCCCTGAAACCTAACACTGTCATCTTCGTTTGAGCGCTCTTGAACAGTGTGGAATCAGCGCTATACAAATGATTTGATTAGATTTGATTAGATTAAGCTTTCCAATGACTGGAAGCCATCAAAATTTGATAGACGGCGGCAGTGTTTGACTGTGATTCAACACAGCCACAGTCTTGAGCCTGCTACTGAAGCAACAAGGAATGCTCAAGAAGTCATCTCAAGGAACCTGCAAATGGTCTAAGGTCTGTTGGTCTTTTTCATTTTTGAAAAAAAATGGTGAGGATGATGATGATGATGATGATGATGATGATGATGATGATGATGATGATGATGACGACGACGATGATGATGATGATGATGATGATGATGAAGATGATGATGATGATGATGATGATGATGATGATGATTGTGATGATGGCATTTGTGGTAGTGGTGGTGGTGCTGTTTTGGGTTTCATGAGATTTCAATAATAAAACCAGCTTCTGACAACACCACTGAAATGTTTGTTTAAAAGCGGATATACATCAAAGTACCTCCATCAAACAACGATTCGTTTCAGGTCCGAATTCTCTTCTCTTTTCATCCATCTCTTTGGCACACTTCAGCTTCTCCTGCTCCTCCTCCTCTCTCTTTTGCTTCTCTTTTTCCTTTTTCACCTTTTCACTTCTTTCTTTTTCTAAACGAGTTTCTTCTTCTTTTTCCTTTTTTTCTCTTTTTATTATCATTTTTTCTACTTTTTCTAAAAGCCATTTTTCTTCTTCTTTTTTTTTCAATTTTTTATACTCTTCATCTTCTTTTTTCATTTTCATTTTTCTACATTCTTCCAACTCCTCCTTCAACTTTCTATCCCTTCCTTCATCTAAAGTTTCAGAGTCGAACAACCTCCTCACAGTTTTATCTCGACGATGCGTGGGGAAGGTTGTTTTCGGGTCAGTGAAGGGTGTGTCCATGGTGGGTGTCAGGTGATCCAACTTGGGGGTCCTTTCCTTGACGGGTGTCTTGGCGTTTGTTTCCTTCTTTTCAGCTTCCGGTGGCTTCAGCAGAATCGGTGATGAAATGTCTTCTTTCCGAACCATCTTTGCCTCTCGCTCCATCTTCTCCGTTTTTAGCTTCTTCCGGTGTTGATGAAACCGTTTCGAACTGAAATTGTCAGTAAATAACCAATTTACCCAGGCTGTTTTGACAACCAGAATACCAGATAATGATCGCTTGGATCAAAACAAAGCTTTCAAAAACACTACAGAACCTTGACAAACAAGAAGTTTCATCACGTTTATAAGTTTATAAGTTCCAACTTTAGAAAACAATTCAGTGAAATTAAACAATTTGAAGAAGCAATTTTTATCAATTAAATTCAACAAATCATCTTTTTAAACCACCCATCTCTCTCACTTCCACCCATCTCTTTCACTCCCACCCATCTCTCTCACTCTCACCCATCTCTCTCACTTCCACCCATCTCTCTCACTTCCAACCATCTCTTTCACTCCCACCCATCCCTCTCACTCTCACCCATCTCTCTCACTCTCACCCATCTCTCTCACTTCTACCCATCTTTCTTACTCCCAACCATCTCTCTCACTCCCACCCATCTCTCTCACTCCCACCCATCTTTCTCACTCTCACCCATCTCTCACTCCCACCCATCTCTCACTCTCACCCATCTCTCTCACTCCCACCCATCTCTCTCACTCCCACCCATCTCTCTCCCTCCCACCCATCCCTCTCACTTCCACCCATCTCTTTCACTTACACCCATCTCTCTCACTCCCACCCATCTCTTTCACTTCCACCCATCTTTCTCACTCCCACCCATCTCTCTCACTCTCACCCATCTCTCACTCCCACCCATCTCTCTCACTCCCACCCATCTCTCTCACTCCCACCCATCTCTCTCCCTCCCACCCATCCCTCTCACTTCCACCCATCTTTTTCACTTACACCCATCTCTCTCACTCCCACCCATCTCTCACTCCCACCCATCTCTCTCACTCCCACCCATCTCTCACTCCCACCCATCTCTCACTCCCACCCATCTCTCTCACTCCCACCCATATCTCTCACTCCCACCCATCTCTCTCCCTCCCACCCATCTCTCACTCCCACCCATCTCTCTCACTCCCACCCATCTCTCTCACTCCCACCCATCTCTCACTCCCACCCATCTCTCTCACTCCCACCCATCTCTCTCCCTCCCACCCATCTCTCACTCCCACCTATCTCTCTCACTCCCACCCATCTCTCTCACTCCCACCCATCTCTCACTCCCACCCATCTCTCTCACTCCCACCCATCTCTCTCACTCCCACCCATCTCTCACTCCCACCCATCTCTCACTTCCACCCATCTCTCACTTTCACCACTTATTATTTCCACCCGTCATAGTATTACTTGTCAATTCAGATGTTTCATTCAGTTTTCCATTTATCGTTTCGAAAAATGTTGTTTCGAAATGAAAAATATGAAATTATTTCTAATTTTAATTTTTTTGAATTATCCAATAAAATTCCAATATATTTCGATAAAATAGTTACTTCATTTGAACTGTTTAATAACATTTTAAATTTAAAACCTCAGTTATGAAATAGTTAACTCACCTAAAGTTTTTGCTGGTTAATGAGATTTCAGAGATTTTCAAAGTGGCTGAATCCACAAATTTCTTGTTTAAAATACAGGTATTGCAGAAGGATTGTTAACCAAAAGTTACATCAATACTGTTTGCTAACTTACTCAACAAGAAAGCAAGCAAGTGTTGAAAGGCAGTGCAAAGACTTGTGGTATCCAGACAGACTTTTCTGGCATTATGAGACATGGCTGAAGAGAAGAGAAAAGAGGAACAACCTCAACGGAACTTCCTAACAGTTTTCTTTTCAATTATTTTCCTTTTTTTAAGCATCTTCAACCGCTGTCTGATGTTGCTTGAATCAAGAAGGAGAACGTTTGGTGGAGCGCAAATATGTGTTTAGTTGTGTGTTCTGCCACTTCTACTTCTACGCTTAATAGTTCTGAACCAATTCAATTACCACTTTCGGTATTCAATGCGAGAATCGGGTAACTTCAAGTCCCCATAGGGGGACCTGTCCACACTGCACTCCAGCCCCAAAATAAAGTACATCATCGGAAACCCAAAAAACCCACCTAAAACCAACAAGAATGCTTTGATCATGAAAGAATAACGTCATTTGCATGAAAGCAAGGGTCAAGATTGTTGATCTGAAACCACTTTCAACTTTCATTTTATTATAAAAAACACGAGCTAGAAGATTCTCAAAATCCAATACTTTGTCGATAAAATGCACAGTTAATTCACCAGCTGGTTTATAATAATCCACCGTAGTTGGGATCCAAACTGTTTAGTCCTCAAAAAATATTGAGATTTACGAAGCGTTCGGATCATTGCTTTGAACAAAAATGTCTCATTTCTAATCTAATCTAATCTAATCTAATCTAATCTAAGCTAATCTAATCAGGACGTTTGTAACGGACCCTTCAGCACTATGTTCAAAGGTGGTGTGAAAGCAAATCAGGACTAAAAAAACAAAAGGGTGAACACTTGAACAAAGCTTTCACAGACACGAGATTCTCTAAATCAAACTCTTACCTTAGGGATGAAAGAAGAACAGCAGATATATGGCGAGATACGAAAACGAGTCTCAGTCTGGCACTTGCATACAAAACAATAAAATTCAATACAATACAATACAATACAATACAGTACAACAAAATACAAAACAATACAATACAATACAATAAATAACAATAAAATACATTAAAAAACATTACAATATAATAAAATATGATACAATAAAAAACAAAAAACAATACAATACAAAAAATTACATTACAATAAAATACAGTACATTACAATACAATACAAAACAAAGCAAAAAACAATACAAAACAGTAGAAAACAATACAATACAGTACATTATAATAAAATACAGTACAATACGAGTACGAATAATATTATAGGGGCATTCACCCCGTAGAGTTTCGAGGCCATGCAAGATATGGAGTATTATGAAAACCTCACAGAACAGGTTTTCCATCAAAGATTAAATTCGATTGACAACAGCTGAGCTTCCATTCAACACCCCTACAAGAAGCCACAGAGTTCAAGTTCATAGCTTCCAATGCAGTAAGGCACAATATAAACTGTTCCGGTTTGAATATCCAAAAAAAACACCCTAAAATGCGATCGATCGAAGTAATTGTTTTTACGATTGGAAGAAAAAGTTCAGCGCTTCACAAATTACTATTTTTATTAATCATATAATCAGGCGCCTCTGAGGCAACCTAGTTTGCAAACTGTGCGCTGTACAAATTTTACACTCATTCATATAACGCATTTTGTTCATTCTATTTCTCCTCACTTTACCAGTTTTTTTACCATTTAGACCATTTTGACAAATTTTTTAACATTTTTTTGTTATTTCTAAGCATGTTTAAATCACTGCCCTCAACTAACCAATAGGGATAGAGAGACAAGAAGAAGAGGAAGAAAATCACTGACATGGCCACTCCGACAAAGAATACCTCACCTGTGCACGTTTATGCAAACACTGCATGATGTTGTTGAAACGAATTTTTAACAGAATAATTCTTGAGGTAATTTTTAAATGAAAAACTTCTTATTTTCGACAAAATCGGATTCTGTTGACTCTTAAGCGGACTCTTGAGTGGGCGTCCCACAAGGACCTCTACACTAGGCACCTTGGGTGTCCCACTAGGACTTGGACCCTCTTGGACCATTGTTGTTTTCTCTACACACTGGGAACCTCAAAAGAATTGCCATGAAATACGAGCTGGGATTTCATCAATATGCTGATGACACTCAAATATATGGCCACTGCAATAATGAAGGCACGGAAAAATTGCAGATGAGCGTCTGAGTGTGTAGATGAAATCGCAGCTTGGATGGCAGCCAATTGTCTCAAGCTCAACGGTGAGAAGACTGAAGCGATCTGGTTCTCTTCTCGTCGGAATCTGAAAAATATTCCGAACTATTCTGTCCGTGTATTAGAAAGCAACATCTTTCCACCAAAATCTGTAAGGAACTTGGGAATATCCATGGATAGAGACCTCACGATGTCAACGCAGATATCAAAAACAATGCAGATGTGTTTTACCACTCTGCGTCAAATAAGATCCATCAAGGCATGTTTGACAATTGACTTTTTGAAAATACCTGCATCAGCCTTCGTTTTAAATCGTATTGACCATGGTAACATGGTTTTGGTCAGCTTACCTGAAGTAACAAAGCAGAGTATTCAATCCATAACCAATACGAGGGCCAGGCTTTATACAAGAGTGAAGAAAAATGATCACATTGCCTCTGTACTCAAGAAGCTTCATCGGCTGAAAATTGATAAAAGAATTGAATTTAAAATTGCACTGCAGATGTACAAATGTTTGTCCAATGAGGGTCCTGCGTGTCTGATACGTGACCTAGTTCCAGTTGCTAGTCTGCCGGAAAGACAGAGACTGAGATCGGCTAAGTCAAAGGACGTTGTTCCCAACAAGCACAAGCTGAAATCATTAGGATTGAGAAGGTTCAGCGTCAGCGGACCTAAGTTGTGGAACAACCTGCCTAACAGCTTAAAATCTTCAAGTTCAACAAAATCATTTTGTCGATCTCTGAAGACTTACCTGTTCAATAGATATTTTCCTTAACTCACTCATCATAATAATAGTATAGTGTGTTTCTTTTCAACAAAGACTTTTATATATTCATTTCAGTTTGTTATTTTTTTTTATATTATAATGGTGATAATAATAATAATACATTTTGAATGGCCTCGAAACTCTACGGGGTTATTGCCACTATAATAATTTTTGTGTATTTATTGTATAACATTGTATTGTATTATATTGTTTCGTATTGTATTGTATTTCATTTTATTGTATCGTATTGTAGTTTATTTTATTGTAATGTATTGTATTGTATTTTATTTTATTGTATTGTATTTTATTGTATTGTATTGTATTGTATTGTATTTTATTGTATTGTATTGTATTGTATCGTAAAAAAAGGAATGTCTGTGCCTGTGTCTTTCTCAGCTCTGTACCCATGTTTTGTTTGAGTAGATTAGAATATCTGGATATGCAATCTAAAAATAACTTCCTTTTGTTGAATTAAGGCTGTACCTCCGAATTTCATTTTGAACTGATTAAATTTGAACTTAAGTTGTAAATGAACCAAGAAAAACATTGTCAATGAATGAGCCTTCAAAATGTTCGAAGGGAGAACAGCATCAAGACTTTCAAAAATGTTTAAAACCTGTTTTTAAAAAATTGGGTCGAAGAAAGAAACGAGGTCAAAGGAAGAATGAGAGAAAGAATGAGAGAAAGAATGAGAGAAAGAATGAGAGAATGAATGAGAGAGAGAATGAGAGAGAGAATGAGAGAAAGAGTGAGAAAATGAATGAGAGAATGAAAGAGAGAATGAGAGAATGAATGAGAGAGAGAATGAGAGAAAAAATGAGAGAAAGAATGAGAAAAAGAATGAGAGAATGAATGAGAGAAAGAATGAGAGAAAGAGTGAGAGAATGAATGAGAGAAAGAGTGAGAGAAAGAATGAGAGAAAGAATGAGAGAATGAATGAGAGAAAGAATGAGAGAAAGAGTGAGAGAATGAATGAGAGAAAGAGTGAGAGAAAGAATGAGAGAAAGAATGAGAGAAAGAATGAAAGAGAGAATGAAGGTTAGAAAGAAGCTGTTAAAGTTGGAGCAAGGTCTTTGATTGTTCTTGAATTCAAAGATTAAAAAAGTTGAAATGGTGAATAAAATATTGATAAGGGAGTGGTCAAAGGTGACAGTTCGGACGGTGATGTGAAAGGAGGCTATAAAGTGTTCCCAGCTTGGAAAGTAAGATTGAAAATATCACATGATGTTTTAACCAGCTTTCAACAGCCCATGTTGGAAGTGATCAGATATCTCTTAAAGGTCTACACCGTTTTTCTCCTCGTTGTCTTCTGCTCGCTTTCCATTGGAAATTACCTCATGTTACTTTCAAGCACTGATCCTCTCTGGCTATTGCGCTGTTCTTGTTAGAGGTGAAACAAAACAGGTACATATTTCTGCTTTGGGATCGATTCACGCTTATTTTCTCTGACACTTCCTCTATCATCCAATGCCATCTTCTTTCTTAATGCAAGGATAAATTTTCACGGATAATCACCGCAGACTCTTACATGGCCTGCTAAAGGTTTATCTGTTTATTTTTGTTGCCAGCTTAATCGTCTGCTTCGCAACAACCACTTTGTGATCGAACCCAATATCTGCTTCTTTTCACGTCCTGCAGCGAACATTTACAGCACAATCAGACCATGATATGATCAATCTGATTTTCTGTTGCCTCTTCGACGTTCTATGACTCAGTTGAAAGGTTGTGGACCTTTGTTTTATTATTTTTTGGAGGAAAAAGGATTATAATTCTTGCGGGACTGGCTTCGACACGTTGTTGGCCTTTTGAAAAGTGCCCTGATTTTGGTTTTTGGTTGTCAATCTGCTCCTGCCTTTGAAAATGTTTTTGCTATGTGAACGGGTCACTCTCATTGCACAACTTACAACCCGGAAGACCACGACTGTGAACAACATGAAACGTTTGCTGGATTTTCTCGACACTTAAATTCACTTTCATGGTCAGAAACAGTGCAGTTCAAGACCATTCTCATACTCTGAAGAAGACATTACAACAAAACTAAAACAAAACTACAACAAAAAAATCAAATAAAGAAACCAAACACGACAACTAACGGTAACGTGAACGAAAAAACCTATGCATTTTTTTCCCAGGCAGGGTTTCACTTGACGTTCACATTTGCTCTTGTCATCGTTAGCGTCACAGTACCTGGACCTGCTCTCATTGCCTCTGCCACATCTCTTGCTGCATGCGGACCAGGAAGTCCAACTCCTCAAACCCCACCTCTTCCACTTCAATGGCTTCTCCGAAACCTCCATCCATTCGTCTTCTTCAATTTTCACTTTTTTTCTTCTTTCTTCTTTTTTTCTTATGTTCACCTTTTCATTTTGCTTTCTTCCATGTTTTCTTTTCTGTTCTTTTTTTCCTCTCTCTTTTTCTTTTTCATTAAAGTTGTCATCCTTCATTTTTTCCAACTTTTTCTCCTCCTCCTGACTCCACTTCAACCACTCCAGAGGAGTCGGTGTTTCAACTTCTAAAACGGTAGAAACAAGGAGATATAAGGTGATAAAATGTGATATGATGTCGTGAAACATACAATGTAATACAATATGGTACTAAATCCAGCATTAGTATAAACTGAGATCCAATGTGACACTAAGTGATACAAGATGATACAAGGTGTTTCAATGTGATACAAGCTGATACAAGCTGATAAAATGCAATACAAAGTGATACAATATGATACAAGGTGATACAATATGATAAAAGGTAATACAAGGTGATACAATGCAATACAAAGTGATAAAATATGATACGAGGTGATACAAGCTGATACAAAGTGATACAATATGACACAAGGTGATACAATATGATACAAGATGATAAAAGCTGATGCAATATAATAAAAGATGATACCACCAACCTTGGACACAGGCACGCAGCTCACAAAACTTACTCTGCACCAAGGCACCAGAACATTCTTTCTGATAATGATGCTGCTGCTGCTGCTGCTGCTGCTGCTGTTGCTGCTGCTGATGATGATGATGATGATGATGATGATGATGATGATGATGATGATGATGATGATGATGATGATGACGATGACTATGATGATGATGATGATGACGATGATGATGATGATGATGATGATGATGATGATGATGATGATGATGATGATGATGATGATGACGATGATGATGATGATGATGGTGATGATGATGACGATGTTCATGAGGGGGATGGGACCTCTTTAGGGCAATTCTTCTTCCTGGTGGAGAGACCAGTGCCACATGTGCTTGAGCACTCACTCCAGGTGCTCCATTGGGCTGGATGTGGGCACAGAATGTTGGGGGGGTATGGGTACAAACAACTCAACCTAGTCTAAGTTACCTCATAAAATAGTCTCAATGACCTAAATCTTCTTGTTTTGTAATGTTTTAATCAGAAAACTCATGTTAAATGAAAGTAAGAACATATGGAGCTCATGTTTCATGAGTCGTTTATGTAGAGTTTAATGATAAAACCATTTAAAATAAGGAGAATGAAGGAGTAAATGTTTTTATATCTTTGGACTACCATTTTCTTTGTTCACTACAGACTACGTATGGATTCCCATAATAAACCACAACAACCACGATTACCACCATCACCATCATCACCACCATCATCACCACCACTATCACCACCATCACAACCATCATCACCATCATCACCACCATCATCACC
>OX387256.1:3318475-3325975 GCA_947562095.1 Branchellion lobata | reverse complement strand
CTTCTTCACCAAATAATCTGATTGGTTCCTCTCTCTCCCTCAACCGACGAATCACCTTGCAGAGTTTCAATGGAAAGTGAAAGTACTTCAAGTGGATGTGACATCATATCATACATTTAAACTTTATAGTAAAAACATTTTATTTTATTCAGTCACACACAAGCTGGTACTTTGCATTTTTTTCGTTATTTGCTGCTTTTACTAACTATTCAAAGCTTTATGTTCCAAATACTGATTTAAGAACATTTAACTGCATTAGTTTTGGTTTTGCTCGTTTCAAAGCTTTTCAGGAATTACCGAATCCTACGCCAGTTTCTGGATTGCAACATTTGAATGAAAATGCAACCAAGGATCATTTCCACACCTTCAATCGTGAAGAGTTGTTTTTTTGAGTGGCGCTTTTGTTTAGATGGAAGTCGTTCAATAAAATACAAAACAATACAAACACAAATATTATTATAGTGGCATTAACCTCGTAGAGTTTCGAAGCCACTCAAAACGTCTCATTATTAAAACTATTTTGAAAAATTAAAAATAGAATTAAATAAGTAAATGAATGAAAATAAAAATAAATTATTTCTAAAAAAGACCATTATTATTATTATTATTATGATGGGAAAAATTTATTGAACAGGTAAGTCTTCAGAGATCAACAAAACGATTTTGTTGATCTTTAAGATTTTAAGCTGTTAGGCAGGTTGTTCCACAACTTAGGTCCGCTGACGCTGAACCTTCTTGATCCTAATGATTTCAGCTTGTGCTTGTTGGCAACAACGTCCTTTGACTTAGCAGATCTCAATCTTTGTTTTTCCAGCAGACTAGCAACTGGAACTAGGTCACGTGTCAGACACGCAGGACCCTCATTGGACAAACACTTCTACATCTGCAGAGCAATTTTATATTCAATTCTTTTATCAATTTTCAGCCAGTGAAGCTCCTTGAGTACAGGGGTAATGTGATCATATTTTCTTACTCCTGTCATGGGCCTGGCTGTTGTATTGATTATGGATTGAATACTCTGCATTGCTACCTTAGGTAAGCTGACTAAAGCCATGTTGCCATAGTCAATATGACTTGAAACTAAGGCTGATGCAAGTGTCTTTAAGGATTCCATTGTCAAACATGCCTTGATGGATCTTGTTTGACACAGAGAGGTAAAACATGTCTGTATTGTTTTTGATATCTGCGTTGACATTGTTAGGTCTCTATCCATAGATATTCCCAAGTTCCTTACAGATTTTGATGGGAAGATGTTGCTTTCTAATACACGGACAGAATAGCTCGGAATATTTTTCAGATTCCGACGAGAAGAGAACCAGATCATCTCAGTCTTCTCACTGTTGAGCTTGAGACAATTGGCCCCATCCAAGATGCGATTTCATCTACACACTCCGATTACACTTAGATTCCTCTACACTTATCATCATTGGCTGCATACACTTTTATGACAGCCGTTTCAGTGGAATGATGACGACGGTAAGCTGATTGGTGGGTGGGGAGGTTTGAATTAGTTAAATAGCTCATGACCTAGTTGAGAACAAGCCTTTCTGAGAGCTTGGACAAAAAAGGCAGATTAGAGATGGGTCTGTAGGATGAAGCAACATTGTGATCAAAACCAGGCTTTTTCAACAGTGGTGTAACCTGAGCCGATTTCCAAGACTTTGGGACAATTCCTTCAGAAAAAGACTGATTGACCATACTTTTTACAAAAAGTAAAATTATTCCTGAAATCTTTTTCAAAAGCCAAGTGGGTATTGGATCAGATGCACACTGTTTGTTGGGAAGCCTCTGAATAACCTTGAGTAGCTCATCCTTATCCACATCCTGGAGCCTACTGTGACCACTTTCTTGTGTATGAGCTAGATAAATGGGTTCTTCTCTGGCTCGGATTGAGTTCCTCGCTGACTCAACTTTCTTCAACAGAAAAGTTCAATGTTGTATTCACTTAGTCAAAAAAGATATATTAGAAAGTAAAAAAGAGGGATTGAAGACAAACTCAATTGAATCACTTATCAGCAAGTCCCATTACATAATAATCAAGTGTGACTAAGCCATCATACAAGTTATGATGAGGATTAACAAATTTGAGGCACTAATGGAATTGAAAGCTTCAAAACCTCCTTGCGAGACAACGTGACTTTCTTGGGGTCCAACTTCACCTTATCCACACCGTTCACATCCTCCTTGCTTTGCTATAAAAGGTATATTATTAGTATTTATTTACATTAGTAAGAAATTTATTTCGATATGGAAAACATCTTTCAAACAATTTTGTAAAAATGAATTAAATCAAGTTATAATTATGTTTTTTACCTTGGATATGAAAAAGTTTTTGTTGAAATCTAGTTTGGATATTTTAGCAGCAGAATCATCATCTCCTTTCGAATTATTGCTGTCGTTGCTTTGAGATTTCCTTTTTTCAGCCTTATAGTTGAAAATTATGACATAAAAATTAAAAATAACTATATATAAATTTATAAAAAGCGGTCGAATTAGCAAACGGACAAACCAATTGAGCAATTTCCTTTTTTTTTCGAGCAATTTCTTCTTTGAGAATATTCATTTTAAACAATTTTTCTTTATTTGTTAGTTGAAAGAATTAATATAAAAACTATTCTTCGCTTTAAACGAAAACGTCGAATTTCACAATATTCCAAAAGTAAACATGTTTTTCTGAAGAAGCAAATACTTTTAGCGTTTAATTGCAAAACAGATTAGTACGAAATTGTTCAAAAATATTTCACTTAAGAATTTTTTGAATCGGAATATCCCAGTTTTTTTCATTCATTTTCTTGGTAAAACAGAGCTGTAAAAATCATGAAAAAATGAAACATTCGATTTTTTCAATAAGAAAATTATCTTAGAAAATGAACAAAAATATAAAAAAAGTATTTGAAATAATTTGATATTTATTTAATTCAGCCTCACCAGCCGTACAAGCGGTGGAAAAGCAGGCGAAACTGGAGGCAATAAGACAACTGACCGCCATTCTGGTCACATCGTCTGAGGTGTAGAACAAACATTGAAATTTCTTATATTTTCAATTTTTTTAATAACTTGAAAAATTATTCGAAAAAATTTGTTTGCGTCTTACCAACCTTTAATTTAAATTAATCTCATCTTATCTAATTTAGCCCAATCTATTCTTATCTAATTTACTCTACTCTAATCTAGTCTAATCATAATATTTCACAGCTTGAATTAACTTCCGTTTGAACTATAATTTCTCATATTTTAATATTTTTCATGTTTAAATGGAAAAAGTAATTTTAAAAATTTCACGTAAATTTGGAATTAAATCGATAAAACCAGTTTAAAACTACAACTAGAATTGAAGTCAATCCTGACTTTCAAACAGTTAACAGGTCTTTCACACACCACACAAATTGAACAATCAAAAAATTAGAATCTTCAAAAGTTATGAAATTATGGTCTTAAAGAATAAGGCTTTTAAAAACCATATCGAACAAAAATTCTAAAATTTTATAAAAATTACACAAAAAAAATTCACATTTTACTAAAATTACATCTAAAAAAACTATATTATACAAAAAATATACCTAAAACAACTATATTATACAAAAAATATACCTAAAACAACTATATTATACAAAAAACCATATATTTTTTCAATAGTCTTCATTGAAACAAACTCAGAAAAACGCTGGATATGACACAAAAAATGGTGAACAATCAAAATGAAAGGAATAAATTGAAATCAACACTAACTGAAAGTCATAAGAACTGTCAAATGCTTGTTTCAAGAAATCGAAAATTGACTATGGAATCAAATTCATGAATATCAAAAATTGTTAGTGTTTTACAGAAAATGTTTCAAAAAAAAATAATTTATTTATTTTCATGAAAACTATGTTCCAGCAGTGGTTTCAAGGTTGCTTACGTTTCCTGGAAGGGGCAATGGCAGCCACAAAAGCCACCATGGTAGCCACAGTGCCGATGTTGGAGTAGCCACACAGCGCATAAGAAGCTATGGTCTCTGAGCGGAGCTGAATTGATGTTGTTGTGTGGTTTTTATTGTTTCAGTAATGTTGTTTTTGTTAATACCGTTTTTGTTGTTTTTGTTAATACCGTTTTTGTTGTTTTTGTTAATACCGTTTTTGTTGTTCTTGTTGTTTTTTGATGTGTATCCTATGCGTTTGAAACTGACTGTCGAAGACGTACAAATAGTCAAAATAGGCCCTAATTTCACTGCAAAAGCGAGCAACTGTGAAGACTGGACAATGGCGTACAATTGGTTCGACCTTTTTCTAAAAATCGACAGATCTGACTGTTTCTTGTGGGGTGCAGCCATCGGCGGAGACTTGAAGGGTGTCAGTTTCTGAACCTAAGCCTTAATGAAGATGTTCTGCTTGATTGTATTAATATTGGTGGTAAGATGAACAAGTTTTCTCAGACTTGACCGTGGTGGTACAGTCGGCTTTTGTAATGCAATACTTTTTTGTGGACCGTTGCTTATTAGTTCTGAGAGTCAGTCTTTCTCCGCGTTTATCCCTTCGAGGTGGTTGCGCCAAGACATGCGCTTTAAGCACCTTTTAATATTTTTGCATTGTTGTTTGAGGCAATTGGCTCCCACTCAAGCTGCGATTCACACACTCAGACACTCATTGGCACTTATTTTGTGCCATCATTATTGCAGTGGCCATATATATGAGTGTCATCAGCATATTGATGAAATCCCAGCTTGTATTTCATAACTATTCTTTCAAGGTCTCCAGTGTATAGAGAAAACAACAATGGTCCAAGAACAGATCCTTGTGGGACACCCACTGAAAAGTCGACAAATTCCGATTTTGTCCCACTGCAGCGTACATTGAAGGATCTGTCACTCAATTAATTTTTGAACCATTCCAGTGTGAGACCATTGAAACCATATGTGCTTTCTAGCCGTTTCAACAAAATACTGTGATCAACTAAGTCAAAGGCAGCTGACAAGTCTAACAGTATAAGGAGGGAGAGCTTACCATCATCGCCTGCACCAAAGATGTCTGAATATACTTTGGGACTTTTGTGGCAAATGTTTCAGCACCTATGACACCTGGTGACGATTTTGATCAATTTATTTTTTGCCACAGACTCAGCATCGTCTATCCGCTTCCATCATCCAAGTCTGTGTTGGTGTTGGAGAAGCCGTGAGTTCTGTGCAGGGCCTGCAAACGAAGCTTTGTGCAGTCTTTTCTACTCGAGTAAGACCGGAACAGGAGATACGACATTCAATTTAACAGCACCCGGCCTTGGAAGGAGGCACCAAAAATGCAGAACGGAGTGAACACCTTCGGTTTTTGGGAGAGTGGTGGAACCGGTATTATACGTCTTCCGCAGTACAACTTGGTAGATGGGTTTGTTGAGTTTTGATGTTTTTTAAAGATTGAACAAATTAATCATAGAATGTAAAACACAATGGTATTGATGAAATATTTTCATGTTTTCTCATGTTTATGGTTCCAAATTACATTTAAATATTTTAATGTTTTGGTCTCACCGATATTTGAGGCATGAGGTCTCCCTTCCTGTTCTTTATCAGCACCCCAAGCTGCTCATAGGCCACAAATTCGTTTATTATTGTTTTCAAACCAACCAGTTTTGCCACCTTAAATAATTCAAGGCTGAATTAGAAATAATTCAATAGACGGATGGCGGAACAGCCTGGCTTTGAAGCATAAAGCACGGGGTTCGAGTCCCGGCCAAGCCCAGCTGCGCAGAGGTGTTAAAAAAACCATAAAGTTGCAAATACTCAGTTTATAATGAAAGCAAAGTAAAGTATAAAAATAATTAAAAAATTATAAAACTTATAAAGTTTTGAGTATGAGTGACTTTGAGTTAAATCGTGCTGGAGTGGCTAATCAGCCGGCAGCCCAGCAGCGAGTATTCGTTCATCTACGATAGCTGTTTGCTAGCTGTTCAAATATGACTTAAAGGTACTATACGGAGGCCTTGATTAGATGCAATAAAAATAAATGAATGAATTAAATGGTGAGTTGAGTATTAATTAGTCAGTTAATTACAAACTCATGATTAAATTTAATTATTAATTTGCGGAAAATGTACGCCTCCACATCAATTAACCAAATATTTGAAAAATAAAAATTTAATTGAAAAAAACAAGCAATTAAACAAAAAAAACAAACACATACAAGCAAGAAGAAACAAACAAGAGGTACATATAAACACACAACTAGTCATTCAAACAACAACACAATGAACCGATGAATTACCCAAAAGTCCGTTAATTCCATGCCAATGAGATTTATTTACTCAAAATTTTCAATGATTGCTTGATCTTTTTTAACAATTTTAACATCCTCTTTCTTCTGTTGATTTTCCCGTTGTTTTCAACCCTTTTCATCACTATATCTATTCCTATTTTCTGGCTATCTCAGACTTCAAAAGTCAAAATGAGAATCTATATTGAATCCCCATCTAAATACCTATTAAGCTTGGTATAGTTACACTTACTCAGACTTTAAAAAATACATGAAGATGCAGGATATTAAAATAAAATGCATTCTTTATTACCTCACACACCTGAATATTTCATGAAATTCTCATTTGTACTCCTATTTATTTTGTACTCCTATTCATTTGTACTCCTATTTATTTTGTACTCCTATTTATTTTGTACTCCTATTTATTTTGTACTCCTATTTATTTTGTACTCCTATTTATTTTGTACTCCTATTTATTTTGTACTCCTATTTATTTGTACTCCTATTTATTTGTACTCCTATTTATTTTGTACTCCTATTTATTTTGTACTCCTATTTATTTTGTACTCCTATTTATTTGTACTCCTATTTATTTTGTACTCCTATTTATTTTGTACTCCTATTTATTTTGTACTCCTATTTATTTTGTACTCCTATTTATTTGTGCTCCTATTTATTTTGTACTCCTATTTATTTTGTACTCCTATTTATTTTGTACTCCTATTTATTTGTACTCCTATTTATTTTGTACTCCTATTTATTTTGTACTCCTATTTATTTTGTACTCCTATTTATTTGTACTCCTATTTATTTTGTACTCCTATTTATTTTGTACTCCTATTTATTTTGTACTCCTATTTATTTTGTACTCCTATTTATTTGTGCTCCTATTTATTTTGTACTCCTATTTATTTTGTACTCCTATTTATTTTGTACTCCTATTTATTTGTACTCCTATTTATTTTGTACTCCTATTTATTTTGTACTCCTATTTATTTTGTACTCCTATTTATTTGTACTCCTATTTATTTTGTACTCCTATTTATTTTGTACTCCTATTTATTTTGTACTCCTATTTATTTTGTACTCCTATTTATTTTGTACTCCTATTTATTTTGTACTCCTATTTATTTTGTACTCCTATTTATTTGTACTCCTATTTATTTGTACTTCTATTTTTTTTGTACTCCTATTTATTTGTACTCCTATTTATTTTGTACTCCTATTTATTTTGTACTCCTATTTATTTTGTACTCCTATTTATTTTGTACTCCTA
>OX387256.1:3278475-3308475 GCA_947562095.1 Branchellion lobata | reverse complement strand
AGCGATGACCATCAACTGCACGTCGTTCATGATTCCCTGTGTCTGCATCCAGCCGACTCGGACACCTCTCACTCGACGCAGAGCTCAACAGGCGCATCGGCAAGGCAGCTGCCACCAAGACCAGACTAACAAGGCATGTAACAGCAGCACCTGATAAGTAGGCAAAAATGCACTGAACCTACGCCGTAAGAACCTTTTCAAGGCAGCGCCTTGCGTGCCACCAGAGCGTGTCTTTAGTGCTTCCCACGTGAGCAGCCTTTGACACATGCGATAGAAGGCTGTGCGAGGCTTTGAAGGTTTTCTATGGAGAAGTTGTGTGAGGAAAACAAGACACAGCAGAAAGCTGCAGAAGATGGGGAAAATGAATCTATAAAAAAATTAAAGAAAAAATTAATAAAAAGATGGATAAAAAAGAATAAAATATAAAAAATAATAAAGAAAAAAAGGATGTAAAAAGAAGAAAGAGAAGATAAAAAAAATTGAAAAAGTGGGAAAAGTAAAAAATAAAAGAGAAGAGATAGAAACAGTTTGAGATGACGATCGCTCCCACTGATCGTAGCCTTATAGTTAGGCCGTAAGCAATCTCACGCTGTTATGCTCCTACAAAAACTACCAAACGATTACACACAGACACACACACACACACACACACACACACACAGACACACACACACACACACACACACACACACACACACACACACACACACACACACACACACACACACACACACACACACACACACACACACACACACACACAAACACACACACACACCCACACACACACACACACACACACACACACACACACACACACACACACACACACACACACACACACACACACACAAACACACACACACACACAAACACACACACACACACACACACACACACACACACACACACACACACACACACACACACACACACACACACACACACACACACACTCTAGCCATCCCAGTGTTTCTTTTAAATTACTTTTGTTCCTCTTCAATTATTTAAATGTATTTTTAATTTAATATTCACTCATATTTTCATATAATCTTGCTCTCTTCCCTCTTGGTCCTATCAATCTAGACTTTTGTCCGTAACCCCCCTCATTTCTGTAGCTTACCTTTCGCTTTGAGTACAATGCAAAAAGGTGCCTGAACCACCCACCATGCATTATCAAGGGTGTCTGAACCACCCACCATGCATTATCAAGGATGTCTGAACCACCCACCATGCATTATCAAGGGTGTCTGAACCACCCACCATGCATTATCAAGGGTGTCTGAACCACCCACCATGCATTATCAAGGATGTCTGAACCACCCACCATGCATTATCAAGGGTGTCTGAACCACCCACCATGCATTATCAAGGGTGTCTGAACCACCCACCATGCATTATTAAGGGTGTCTGAACCACCCACCATGCATTATTAAGGGTGTCTGAACCACCCACCATGCATTATTAAGGGTGTCTGAACCACCCACCATGCATTATCAAGGATGTCTGAACCACCCACCATGCATTGTCAAGGGTGTCTGAACCACCCGCCATGCATTATCAAGGGTGTCTGAACCACCCACCATGCATTATCAAGGGTGTCTGAACCACCCACCATGCATTATCAAGGGTGTCTGAACCACCCACCATGCATTATCAAGGCTGTCTGAACCACCCATCATTCATTATCAAGGGTGCCTCAAACAACCTCGCTGACTTATTTCTTCATCTCTACCTTTCAACAGGCTTTCGAAATATCTCTGCAAGTGTTCGCATTCAATGCCACAATCAAATACTCGTTCCTTGTGGTATTGTATTGCCATTAGATTGAATGTTCAATTGAATAATTTGACAGTTTAATGAGGTGGTTATGGTGAGTTGACAGCTTAATGGGGTGGTTATGGTGAGTTGACAGCTTAATGGGGTGGTTATGGTGAGTTGACAGCTTAATGAGGTGGTTTTAATAAGTTGACAGTTTAATGAAGGGAGTTGGGTTGATTTGTTGAAAAACATGCAGGCAGCACCTGATAGAGGGCTCGAAGGATGAGGAGGCAGGTGAGAATAATGAGGGCCACGTTGATGGAGTGCAGGAGGCTAAGAAGCAGGAATGCGCAGTAGGCTGCCACCATCACGCCCACACTCCCGTACCTGATGCCACTTGTAACTTTTGTATGTGCTTTCAGAAATTCTTTCGTAATTTGCAGTAGATTTTTCATATCGTGTATGTGTGCGTGTGTCTTCTGAGGGTGTGGATCCAGGTGTATTTTGTACTGTTTGCATGTGCTTTCGGAAGCCGAGTTGGAGTGTGCCTTCGGAAGTGCTACTCAAATTGACCAGTCAAGCTTGTTCCTCGTGCCTCCACTATGCCAGCAGCGCAGCTCTGAACCTGGCAGACTGTTTATGTCTATTGCATCGCCCTACTTCACGTCACTTCACACAATACTCTACATATATAATTATACATTTTTATATGTATACATATATATACATATATACAATTATATTTATTGCATATACATATATACAAAGCTATACTATATATACATATATACAAATTTATACTATATATACATATATACAAATCTATATTATATATACATTTATGGAATTATATATATATTTATTAATTTATTAAGAGAGCGTACGGGTAGGGAGATGCAAGACGGCCCTTGAGGGTTGAGAGCTCCGAAGTGCAAGCACCTCCGCTAGTACTTTATCAACAAGGTGTCATATTTGCTCATTGACAGTATTCAATTTCAATAGCCTGATTACAGGTTAATCAAGGTTTACCTTGTCGGTTCAATTAAGTCTGTTTTATCTGGTCTGTTTTCGTCTCGCATTAAGTTCTAGTAATCTAGATTACCCCGTATGATGTGAGGTCTTGCTTCAAATGATTTAATTCTATTTGAGGTTGCTTAATATTACCTTAAAAGATTTAAAATTGCTTGAAAATATTCAATGCAATGATTGAATTAATGAAGTAAAAGAAATTTATGAAGCGCCAAAAAAATGAAACTGAAGCACCTTCGTACAGTCTTAAAAAAGCCATAGCCAAAAATTTTTTTAAATAAATTGTTAGCAAACATGAAAAGTTGAAAATACAGAAAAAAAGAACGTTCGTTTCTTTGATGCTGGAGGAAAATTTTTTAATTAAATTGAAAATTCAACTTTCTTTCCCGCTAATCGAGTGGCCTCGAAACTCTATGGGGTTGATGCCACTATAATAATATTCGTTTTTGTATTGTATTTTTTTGTAATCGAAAGCGTGTGTTCTGTCTGCTGTCCGTTATTTTTATTTACTTTATTTTAACTACTTAAAAGTTCAAATCCTAAATATTGGTCTTGAAAAGTTATTCTATCTTAGAGTTATAGTTTTTTTTATTTACAAAAGTTTTTTTTTCAAAATTAATGTCCGAATCGGTCATTTTCTCATTTGAAGTACAAGTATAGCACTGAAATCGTCAACCAACGGCTATATAAAAACCTCATGTCAATTTACTCAACAGGAAAGTGAAAAAGTACTGAAAGAAATTGTGGTATCGAGACAAACTTTCTTGTAAATATGAAAAATGACTGAGGAGGAAAAAAGAAAAGAACAAATAAGCTGAATGAGAATTTTCCAAAAATTATGTTATGATTTTAAGTTATGACTCAATTTTCAGCTTTTGAAGCTCATTAATATTTTTAGCTGTGTGTCTATATGTCTGTATGTGTGTTTGTATGTGTGTTTGTGTGTGAGTATTTGTGTGTGTTTTTTTCAATTTTATTAGTGATTTTTCATTCATAATTACATAGTTTTGTAATAATAATAATAATAATAATAATTATTATTATTATTATTATTATTATTATTATTATTATTATTATTATTATTATTATTATTATTATTATTATTATTATTATTATTATTATTATTATTATTATTATTATGAATTTTTTGTAGGTTTATATAACAAATAATTTATAAATATATAATGAGCAAGGTTAATGTTCAAGCTTAAAGAAGCTTTCTGATTGGAGCAGAAAGTTTGCACCTTGGTCACTTAGGCTGCCGCCTTCAAACATACAGTACTTTGACGCCATTTGATCGTACCGATGGATGAATTGTTAAAGTTGAAATAACTGTGAGATAAAAATAAAATTATGGAATTGGAAGAATTGTAGAATTGGAAAAAGTGTAGAATTGGAAGAATTATAGAATTGGAAAAATTGTAGAATTGGAAGAATTGTAGAATTGGAAGAATTGTAGAATTGGAAGAATTGTAGAATTGGAAGAATTGTAAAATTGGAAGAATTGTAAAATTGGAAGAATTGTAAAATTGGAAGAATTGTAGAATTGGAAGAATTGTAGAATTGAAAGAATTGTAGAATTGGAAGAATTGTAAAATTGGAAGAATTGTAAAATTGGAAGAATTGTAGAATTGGAAGAATTGTAGAATTGGAAGAATTGGAACATTCAAAAAGTATCCAAAGCTCATTAAAAGCTTCAAAGATGGAACTTTCAAAAAATAGAACGACAAGCACACAAGCGATTATCAACTGGGGAATTTTGGGCTGCAGTAAAATCTCTAGCGATTTTTGCACTGCACTGCAGTTGTGTGGCGGCCACAAGACCACAGCCGTAGCCTCCAAAAGCTACGAAAGAGCTTCAAATTTTGCTTCCAAGTTCCGAATTGACAGTTTCTTTGACTCGTACCAAAGTTTGCTAGAATGTAAAAATGTAGACGTGGTATACGTGGGCACCAGCACACATGAACACTATGCGCTGACGCTCAAGGCTCTGGAAGCTGGCAAAGCAGTTTTGAGTGAAAAGCCACTTTGCATGTCTTATGGTCAGTGCCTACATGTGCAGGAAGTGGCAAAAAAGCATCGTAAGTTGGTGGTGGAAGGCATGTGGAGTAACTTCCTTCCGAGTTATGATCGCTTAAGGAGAGCTCTGGTGCATGGAGAGGTGGGTGAGGTGAGTGAGGTGACAGTGCAATTTGGTATGAAGTTTGATGAAGAGGTGCAAGTGAGGAAGAAACATTTGGGAGGAGGCTTGACTATGGGACTTGGCTGCTATGCGCTCCATCTTGTTGTCATGGTGTTCGAAGAATCACCTGTGAAGGTGGAAGCGAAAGGGGACCTGGATGAAACGGGGTTGGATTTAAGGGTGGAGATAAATTTGGAGTTCAAAGGCGGTAAAAAAGCCAACATCAAGTTGAGTGGCGTAGATGAGTTTGCAAAGCAGGCTCTGATCAAAGGTAGCAAAGGAGATATCTTCATGGAAAACTTTTGGTGCTGTGAGAAGATTGAAATTGCTGGGACGGTGTATAACTATCCTCTTCCCCAACCACTCACCCCCACTAACTACCCAAAAACAGCGGGGTTTGTGCATGAGATCGAGAGGGTGGGGGAGGCGTGGCGGAAAGGCCTGACAACAGTTGGGGAAGTGACATTTAACACTTGTCGGCGTGTCTACGACATAATTGACGAGGTCTTGCAGCAACTAGGTGTGACATACGACGCACAGTTGCTGAAGGTCTGAAGGCATTGAATTACGCAAAGGACGACTTGGAAATTATTCCTCATAAATCATAGTTTTACGAAATAAGTTTGTTTCTTGGTTTCCAAAGTTTTGAAAATTTAACACTGAAAATTTCTAATCTTCTCGTCATTGATTTTTTATTTAAACTATTTTCTTTCAAGCTTTGCTCCATGCTGTAAAACCATATTCGTAGTCTGCTCTTCAATCGATCACATTTCACTCCTTCTTGAAACCTAGCAATCTCGCTAGACCTAACCAAAACCTTGTTTCAGTTCAAGCTAATCTAGTCTAATCAAGAATTTGCATAGCTTGGTTGCATACTTTTCAAAATAGCTCCGCTACAAACTGCTCGAAAAATAAAGTACGAGGAGCTTTACGAAATAGAGTAGAGGTGATGGCTCTAATCTAATCTAATTTAATCTGAGTAAAGCGTGAGCCAATCTAATGAACCATCTTACTTGCATTATATTCTAATTGGCGATACCATTTATCATTATAGTTTTATTTTTACAAAAATTTTCTATTTTCATTCAAATGTTATTTTAAAACTTTTTCTTGTTTGAAATACACACAGATGTGTGAAATCGTCTACCAACGATTAAAAAAAATATTCATTCACTTAACTACTTAGCTGACCTTTTTAGGTTGCTTCTTCGTAAAGGACTGAAATCTTCTACTTATTCTCATTTCTTTAAGATACCATTTGAAGGTGTTTATGTTGAATCTTCACTTTCCTACTGTTATGGAACTCTCTTTCCCCCAATCTCACCTCAGTTACTTCTCTACTTTGTTTTCGGAAAGCCCTTGACTCTTTGTCGTTTAAACAGTTCGTAGCAGGGTGATCTTGAACAGTGTACAAATCGCTATACAAATATTTTTCTTAGATTATATTAGAACGGCTACATAAATATCGTTTGCCAATTAACTCAACAAGACTTCGAAACTGAAAAAACTTCTCATCTTATTTCGTCGAAAAGATTTTACAAAAATCGTGAGATCTTTAACTAGTTTCTGCCTTGCAATAAAAAATATTGCAGGGAAACCGTGAACCAACGACCACTTCTAAGTCTTCGATAGATACTAACACATCGTTCCATAATTACTTGAGATTTCAACCTATCCAACCAGCTCTCAACCTATCCAACCAGCTCTCAACCTATCCAACCAGCTCTCAACCTATCCAACCAGCTCTCAACCAATCCAACCAGCTCTCAACCTATCCAACCAGCTCTCAACCTATCCAACCAACTCTCAACCTGTCCAACCAGCTCTCAACCTATCCAGCAAGAATCCAACTCATCCAAAAAAAATTCACTAGATAAGGTACTAGATGTTTTTTAAAGAATCTCGTAGAATAGGTTCTATTTTGGAAAAATGAAATGAATAAATTATGAATGCTATCATCAAGTTGTAATGAGGTCATGTTAGCGATGAGAGTAGAATGAGTGAGAGTGTCGAATGCCTTAGAAGAATTTGAAGCAATAAGACGTACAAATTTGTTAGAAGTTAAAAGAGAGGTTGTGAGAGAAGTGGGATGAATTATGGCTGAAGTGGGTGAGCCAGTTGGCCTGAAGGCAAATTGGTCATCAAAACTACACTTGATAAGGGGGTTAGTCAAACAAGGGTAGATATGGTCTTTGATTATGTATTTTTCTAGGATTCGAGAAAGGATAGGGGTAATGGAAATGGGGCGATTTTTATTGGCTTGGAAAATTTATTTTTTTAATAGGCTGAATGTTATTATTTTTCCACTGAGTTGGAAGAAATGCCTGCTTGATGCAGTTGTTATAGATAGGGGCTCACAGATTGCAAGAGAAATAAGTTTGAGAAACCAGCCTGGGAGACCATCAGATTCTGTTCCTTTAGGGCAACTTTTATTAAGAATATAATATACAGTGGAAGATGTGATATAATTAATATTGTGCGGTGCTGATAGCTTATGTGCGGGTTCAATATAGTTGGATGAGTTAGATGTAGAAGCAAAATAGCTATTGAATGTATCGGCATCAATGTTGGAATTAGCGTTTGCAGGAGGCATTTTTCCACGTAGTTTGTTCACTGTGCTCCACATTGCTTTGCTGCCTCTTTTACTATGAGCTAATGAAAGTTTGTAATAAGTTATAATAATATTTCTGATCTGATTAGTGATTGATGTAGCCTGGTGTATCTTTCCCTTTCTCATGAGACAGTTTTTTTGACGGAGAAGTGATTTAACAAATGGGTTAATAAATGGAGGATCCGATGATTTTATGGTTATTTGTTTAAGAGGATAAAACTTGTTGAAAATATTATTAACTGTAGTATAAAAAGAATCAACAGATTCTGTGATATTATCATATGTTAGGTCAAAGGAGCTTGATGATAAGTAATCGACACATGCCTTATGTTGGTTGGGATGTCGACGGCGGTAGGTGTGAATTGAATGTGTAATATTGTATGAGATGGAGTTATGTTAAGAGGCAAGGCAATAACACCAAGATGGTGGGTCTTGATATGGAAACATAGGTATTAGGGTTGAATAACTTAGGATCTATATTGATACCATACAACCTATCAAGATTATTTCCTTTATGAGTTGGTCCCTAGTAAATTGATTGAAGACCAGTTCGTGCGAGACTATTATGTGACAATGAATTGAAGTCACCACTTAAAATAAACTTATTATTATTATCTAACATAAAATTGGAGATATTATCTATGTGACTTATCAAACAAGCATCTGAATATGATGGTTTGGGTGGATGATATAACCCACAAATAAAATGATCAATATTGTTGAAGGTGTACTTGACAATAAGAGTTTCAAGTGCATCTATATTATCCTTATTTACAGGTTCAAATACATCAGCTGTTATATTCGATTTTATATAAATTAATACACCACCACCTCTTTTCTTAACCCTATCTTTCCTAAAGCTAGAATAACCGTCAATAGATATGAGTCCATCCGAGTGATGTGATTTGAGCCATGACACGGTGATGATGACGATGTCAGGCCTTTGTTGAAAAACATCACATCTGAGACTCTCAATGCCATGAGGTTTGACAAGGCTAGCAGCATTAAGAATGTAGACTATTGGAGGTTTATAGGTTTTTTAGGATTAGAAATAGGGTTGACATTAATTTTGATAAAATTATTTCTATTTTTATTAAGAGTATTCCTATTGATTGGTTTAACAAATTAATTTTGGCTACGGTTGGAATCTGCCTCGGATGATTCGGATTCCAGATATTATTTTTAAATAATATTTTTCTTGTTTCCTGACTTATTTTACCTCCGAATTGGAATTTTTTGAAATCATCAGAAAAATATTTCATCATATTGATGTGAATAAAATGCATTTGAAGAAAAAATTTGATGAGAATACGAATCGAAATGAACAAATCGCGAGAAAAAAAGTTTAAAAAATAATAACCACAATGAAATATCAATTTAAAACAATAAATCAATTGAAATTTTTTTTAAAAAGTGATTAAAATAGTGAAATTTGAGGAATGAAAACTCAGTGACAATGACCTCAACTGGCATCACGTTGGCAACGTTGATTTATTTATTTCGATTCGTATTATGACTGATAACATTCTGTTCTCGTATATTTTGATGTTTTTAGTTCGATTTTTCGCCGTGTTTTTGTAAAATTTCCAGCATATGTCTAGGCTTGATCTAATAAAGACTTTAAAAAATATATTATTAATAACGATCCATGTTCTTACTTAGATTGTAAAAGGATTTTGTGTAATGAAGAGAAGTGGTGAATAAGAAATATATATATATAATCAATAACGACCCGGGTTCTTAATTAGATTGTAAAATAAGGTGGTGTAATGAAGAGAAGTGGTGAATAAACAAGAAGCAGTACATAGGGTCACATATAGTTCGGAAGAGTTTTGACTGCTGATATGCTTACTCATCCACACAGCTACATTCAGTGCAAGCTTGTGTATAAAAGAAGTTTTAGCAAGGAAAAGTGAGCGGTTGAGCTGAAGGCAATTTGTCTGCTAAGAAATGTCAAGTCCTATCTTTTGTTTGCTGTGTGTTTTCATAGTGGTGTTTTGTAGTGGTGGGCATTATGCAGACGCAAGAGAATTTAGCGTCCTTACGCAAAAACAAGATAGAACGATGGGTAGAAAAGCCTGTGCTAAAGAAGGAAAGCAGCTGGCTACAATCAGAAACGAGAAGAAAGTAGAATTTTGAAAAAGCTGCTATTTCGGAATGATGGTGGAGAGTTTTGAAATGTTTCTCGATGAGCTTATTGGATGTTTATTGCATATATTCCATTGACAGGCTATTGTAGAACGAACGGGCCAATCGTTTCGTATTGGACAGCTGGCAAATTTGTTTCTGGTGCTTTCAAGTGGGAAGCAAGAAGCAGCTCTTCCAACAAAGTAGAACACACCAACTGGACTTCAGGCTATCCAAAAAACGTCCAGAACAACGAGGATTGTATAGCGGTGTGGTCGAAAAAGGCAGTGTGTCGTGGGTGGACTGGCCTTGTTTTTATTCATCGTGCATCATTTGTGAAAGTTTGCCTGCTGCCAATGAGTTTCCGCTCGGAGTCACACCTAAGAGACCCAGTTATTCCGATTACCCCGATTACAATTAAAGATGCTAATGTCCAAGATCACAAAATCTTCAAAAGAGTTCAGGTCATAATACAAATTGGTTCCTTCTCTCATGTTTGTCAATAAAAGCACTTTCAAAGTTTTGGTCTTAGTTTTCTTCGTCATAATTTTCGCAAATCTTTTTTTCACCTACATATGGAGAACCACTAAAGGACATTATGCTGGAAATAAAATGATAAAAATCATGGTCAGATGGCACCTTAGAAATGAGAGTGAGCAGAAGGTCTGGGTCTTGGTGGGAGGATGTAGCGTGGTCTCGAAAAATCCATAGTATAAATAGTCTCAATAATCAAAGCGGGACTAAATAAGCAAAGAAACTAGTAATTTGGAGGTGGAATTGTCTAGTAACAGTTTCAGTCGTTTGATTCGACGAAGATGGAAGAAAGAAGATCTAGCTATAAATTCGTGCTATCATAAACTTGAAACTAGTTCATAGTAAATATGTTGAAGACCAGTTTGTATGAGACTATTATGCGACAAGGATTTAACGTCACCCCCTAAGATAAACTTATTATTATTATATAATATAAAATTAGAATCTAATTTGATAATCTAATCAAATCATTTATATAGCGCTGATCAACACTGTTCAAGTAGCTCTGCTACAAACTGTTCAAACAACAAAGTTTTGAAGGCTTTACGAAGTCAAAGTAGAGAAGTAATAGAGGTGAGATTGTGGGGAGAGAGTTCCATAGAAAGGGCCCACAGTAGGACATTGCAGATTTAACATCAGTACTATTGAAAGGTATTCTGAAAAATGAGAATATGTAGAAGATCTCAGTCTTTTACGAAGAGGCAACTTAAAAAGGTCAGCTAAGTAGTTAGTTGAGTGATTATTTTTTATTTTAAACACGAGAGTGCAAGTTTTGAAAACTGATCTTTCTTTAAGAGACAACCAGTGTAAAGAGATAGGAGTAGGAGTCGATAAAATTTATGAGTGCCAAAAACTAAGCGGGCAGCGCTATGAGAAGCTTTGGTGAAGGGATGTAGCGTGGTCTCTGGGAGTTCATATTACAAAGAGTTACAATAGTCAAAGCGGAACAAAATAAGCGAAGAAACTAGTAGTTTGAGGGTTGGATTGTCTAGGAAAAATTTCAGTTGCTTGATATGGCAAAGATGAATAAAAGATGATTTAGCTACAGATTTTGTTTGTGGTGTAAAAGTAAGTAAAAAGTCAAAGGTGAAACCTAAACTATGGATGGTGGAAGAAGGGGCGAGTGAAAAGTTTAATGAAATATCAATTGAAGGAAGAGATTCAATAAGTTGAGAAGACTTGCTAAAATATATAAGATCAAATTTTGAGGGATTGAATTTAAAGAACATAAAATCACTCCAAGAGATTATTTTACCAGTACCAGACATTTTTTTAAAGATATCAGAAGATAATTCATACTTAAGAATTTAAGTAAAGATGTAAGGGTCATCAGCATAAAGTTGACTTGGAAGATGAAATGATGGAATAATTTTTGGGAGTTCAGAAGTATAAAGAATGAAAAGAAGAGGACCACGAACAGAATCCTGAGAAACACCAAATAGGAAAGAGGAAGGAGTAGAATGAAAGCTGTTTATAGAAACAACCGAACTCCTGTTGAAGAGTTAAGAAGAAATCCAGTGAGACAAGAGCCAGAAGCTCCAAAAAAAATTTCAAGTTGCTGAAGTATTAAGGAGTGGTCGACAGTGTCAAAAGCAGAAGAAAAATCCAGGCAAAGAAGGAGGGAGATATTACCCTTGTCACAGGAAAGTGATGAATCATTATATATTTTCAAAAATGAAGTCTCAGTAATGTGGAAAAGACGAAATCCAGACTGAGTAGAAGGGAGCAGATTGTTAGCCTCCAACAAAAGAAGCTAAAAATAAACAATCTATTCCAGAATTTTTGAAACAAGAGAAATAAGATATAGGCCTATAGTTTGTTGGTAGAGAAGGATCTAGAGAGAATTTTTTAAATTATTGGTGTGATAATAGATTTTTCGGGTAGAAGGGAAAATTGCTGTAGTTGGAGAGGGATTAATTAGCTCAAGCATTATTGCATAAAAAAGAAAGAAAGTTCTTCAGAAATATGAGTTGGTATAAGGTCAAGAGAACGTGTGGAAGAGGACATTGAATTGATTATATTAGTTAATTCAGAGAGGGTTATTGGGGAAAAGCTGTTAAGAGAAGCATCACAGAGTTTTGTGAAAATAGGAAAAGATGAATTATCATTTCTAGAAGAAAGAATTTTGTTGGACATGGTGTCTTGGAAAAGCTGTGGAGAAAAAGGAGGAGGTGTAGAGTTTTTATACAACAATCTAGAAAGAGAGCCCCATTTAGACTTGGAGGATGAGACAGATTTTATGGAGTCAGTGAGAAAGGGAGAATGCTTAGAGTAGAGAAGACTTCTATAGGTTGATCACTTTTTCTGCCATTTGTTCCATGAGGCTGTAGAACGATCTGCCCGGTAGAGTCGTTCAAGCTTCCGAACAACCCTTTTGGCAAAAAAGCATTGGCTATCAAACCAAGGAGCCTCAGAAGAAGAAAGGCGAAAAAAGGAGGTTTTTGTAGGGAGAACAGCATCAAAACTTTCTAGAAATATCATATATATGATTTATTATACTTTTTAAAAAATTGTTTATTTATTTTATTATATTTTTACTTTTTTTACAATAATTATAATAATAATAATACGTTTTGAGTTGCTTCGAAACTCTACGGAGTTGATGCCTCCATAATAATATACGTATTTGTATTGTATTAATTGATGGTTTGGGTGGATGGTATACCCACAGTTATAAGGGTATGTATTTTATAAGAAATTTGCGAGTGGATGCATTTTGTTATTGACAACCGTCAGCTTATCCTTTATTCATACTTATGACTAGAAGTTATTTTAATTCCATTCAAATGATTTATTTTTGTTGTGCATTTTTGACCTCTTTGAAAAGACTGGAAATGAAAACAAAAGTGTGTTCATACGACTTATGGATGCAAATTTAGAATAATACTAATAAATTGAATTTAGGCCAATCTAGTTGATAATCTAGAAAGTTACATTTTTAACTTTTGGCCAAAACGACAACGTAACACAACATGTAGCCGAGTTTGCGTTTTTGCATGTATGCGTTGTTGTTCTCATTTGAAAATAAATTTGAAGTTGAGAGGAAAGGTTTTAAGACAGCTTTACATCGGAAAATGCAAAAATTTAGGTATCAAAATGAATCTTGTTTTCAAATTGCGAAAAAAATTATGGGTGCTTCAGTGACCCATGTAGCTTGAAAAGTGTGTTCTCGCAAGTTGTGTTTGAAACCGAATGATATGAAAAAAGTCTTTTATGAATTTACTTTCAAACTTTTTGCTTATCAGTAAAAACACAATTAAGAAAACAGGTGCAATGTCTATATGGTCCAATGATTTTTCTGAAAAAGGTTGCATAACATGGCGACATGAATATCATAAATTTTGAGAAAAAACTTTTGAACTCGAGTTTTCATGACTGATATAAACCATAGCAATTCGTAACACGTTTATAAAACAAGTTCATGACACTTTCAAGAAGCCCATGTTGATGACTCTTTGAAAGTTTGATTCAAAGTTCACTGATGGGTAGAGCCATCAAAAATAATAATGGGAAATTGAAAGTCAAAAAAAATCTATATAGATATAAATAATGAAAAAAAATATATACATACATTTTTTTTAATTCTTCTTTTTGTATAAAGGAAGAAAAAATTACTCTTAATCGAATGATACTATAACTGAATCTAATTAATGAATTATAATAATTGAAATAAATCCTTTATAGTAATAATCACGGAACAAGGGAGCAAAGTAACAAGCTTTTTTATAGCAATTCTCTTTTAATCACCTTAATTTCAAATTCCCTTTTGGTGGCTGTTCTCATGTGTTATAAATTTGTGCGCGTTCGTAAGTGATGCAAAGCAGAGCTCTGAAAAAATGTTATAAAACCAACTGAACGCATATTCTTTTTCCACTTTCGACTCTTTTAGTTTTCTTCTACTTGATAGTTTCATTGTGCAGACAATTTCCAAAATGTCTTTCGACCAAAAAGTCATCAAAGTTGGATCTAGGAAGAGCCAGGTTTTTCCTACTTTGTAATCAATTCATTTTTTTTAAATAACGTTATAAAACCTTTTTTTCAGCTTGCTGTTGTTCAAACACAAAAAATAATTGAGACTTTGAGTTCAAAATATCCTCACATCAAGTTTGAAATGGGTAAAAAAGTAATCACCTTTATGAAAGTCGTTTCAATTTGTTGAAAAAATGATTTTCTACTTCAATTGTATTTATTATCAAGAGATATGTTACTATATTAATTATAAGTATTTTTTCAAAATACTATCTGTATCATTTCAGTTACAATCACAACAACTGGTGACAAAATTTTGGATAAACCCCTTTCAAAGGTTGATCTTTCATATGAAAAACAAATAAGTCTATCATCTTGAAAATTTAATTAAATTTCATCATAAAAATGATAGAGAACAATAAATAACCTGTAAATAAAAGTTTTCCATTCTATTTTAACCATGAAGATGATGAAGTCTTCAAAACACAGATTGGGGAGAAGAGTGTTTTTACAAAAGAGTTGGAGGTGGCATTGTTGGACTTGCGTGTAGACCTAGTGGTGCATTCTCTCAAGGATGTCCCCACTGAACTGGCTCCGAATCTCGTTATCGGGGCTATCTTCAAGTTCCTTTCACTTCCATTTTTATTCTCTTCATCGTTAACGACACTATAATGACATAATAGTGCTAGTAATAATAATATGCTTTTTTTCAAATTATTTTATAGTCAATGTTCACTTTTTTCATTTTCAAATGTTTTCATCAGGAGGAATGAGTCCACAGACTCACTGGTTGTGAAGAAGGGGTCCTCAGCAACCAGTCTCAGCACCTTGCCACCTGGAAGGTTCTATCATCATCCTCCTCCTCATCATCATCATCAGCATCATCAGCATCATCATCATCATCATCATCATCATCATCATTCTCCTCATTCTCATCTTCTTCATTATCTTCATTTTTTTTTCATTTTTTTTAATCATCACTTGGTGCAGTGTGGTGGGCACAAGTTCAATGAGGAGGACAGCCCAGGTGCGCAAACAGCACCCCCATTTAAAAGTTTTTGACTTGGTGGGTGTGGTGTGGTGATTTGCAATTATTCATTCACTCATTTACAAGCATCTTCATATCCACACCACACAAACCATACTTCACCACATCAACCACACTACACTACACAAACCAACCACACCACACCAACCACACTTCACATCAACTACACCACACAAACCAACAACACTACACTACACAAACCAACCACACTAAACTACACAAACCAACCACACTAAACCACAAACCCAACCACACTAAACCACACACCCAACCACACTACACTACACAAACCAACCACACTAAACCACAAACCCAACCACACTAAACCACACACCCAACCACAATACACTACACAAATTAACCACACTACACTACACAAGTTAACCACACTACACTACACAAACCAACCACACTACACTACACCACACAGAGGGGCAACTTGAACACCCGCTTGAACAAGTTGGATGATGAGGAGGAGGCATACGACGCCCTGCTCTTGGCTACTGCGGGCCTCGTCAGACTCCGCTGGGAACACCGCATCACACAGGTACCACGTACACTCGCGCTACTTGTGTAATTAGTTTTCACTTACGTCACTTCTTCTCACTTACGTCATTTTTTCTCACTCACGTCACCACTCCACTTACGCCACCACCACCCGCATAGACGCTGCCATCGGATGATACGATGTACGCGGTGGGTCAGGGGGCGTTGTGTGTCGAGTGCAGAAGTGACGACGCGGACATGCTGCAGTTCCTGTCTGCCATCAACCACCACTCAACTGTCCTCGCCTGCATCGCCGAAAGATCCTTCCTCAAGAAGCTGGTGTGTGTGTGTGTGTGTTTGTGTGTGTGTGTGTGTGTGTGTGTGTGTGTGTGTGTGTGTGTGTGTGTGTGTGTGTGTGTGTGTGTGTGTGTGTGTGTGTGTGTGTGTGTTTGTGTGTGTGTGTGTGTGTGTGTGTGTGTGTGTGTGTGTGTGTGTGTGTGTGTGTGTGTGTGTGTGTGTGTGTGTGTGTGTGGGAGGCCGGGGCGATGCTGAAAAATTTAAACATATTTATTTGATTTAATTTTAATGTCAGTACGTTAAGCTTTCACTTTGCTGAGGTACTTGTTTCCTTTGAAGGATGAAACATTTGCACTACAGGAGGGCGGTTGCAGTGTCCCAGTAGCTGTAAATTGTAAGCTCAACGAAGACCAGGTTTAACACACACACACACACACACACACACACACACACACACACACACACACACACACACACACACACACACACACACACACACACACACACACACACACAAACACACACACACACACACACACACACACACACACACACACACACACACAGACACAGTTGACCTTGAAGGGGGGAGTGTACAGCGCAGACGGACTGCAGAATGTGGAGGACACTCTTCAGTGCTCCCTGCAGCAAGGAGGAGATGAGGAGGAGGGAGAAATCAGACCTGTGAGTCTTAACTTCCTTGAATTCTCGCTACGAAAGCAATATATCACACTAGGCTGCTTGCTTTGGCGCCTCTAAAACCATATTAGAATTTCGTTTCCGCTATTAGTAACCATATTTTGTATGGTAATAGAAGCTGCAGGAATAATTTCTGACGGCAACATCCGCCACGGCAGATCGCCTCGCTGCTGATGAAGGGCGTTTCCTGGAAGCAGCAGCAGGCAGCGGAGCAGCTAGGAATCAAGCTGGCTGAGGCGTAAGCTCTTTCCGTTCATGACATAATATACAATAATAACAATAAATAATGTTATTTATAATATAATAACAACAATAATTATTATTTTTGTCGTTGTTGTTTTTATTGCGTGTACTTCCGCCCACGCAGGTTGAAGGAGCGAGGAGCGCTGATGCTGTTGTTGGAGGCGAAAGATGTGGCGGAAGAGAAGCTGGCTCTGAGGAGGGAGGCCAAGCTCAAGAAGGCCCTTGAGGCTGCCAGTCAGCCTACCCAAGCCAACCAGTCCAGCCAAGCTAATCAGGCTGCTTGAGGGTGGTTGAGGATGAATGTCTGAGAGTGAATGGGTGGTTGATGAGAGGTTGGTGGAGTGGTGAAGCAGAGAGAGTTGAGAGTTAGTGTTACGATTCATCCACGGAGGACAAAAGTCATGTAGATACTTAGTTGTATTTCATGGCTCTTTTGACTTGTTAACGAAACATTGGTAGTTGATCATGTAGCCTGCTTCTCGATAAAGTTCAAAAAATTTGACGCTTTATTCACCCACAAAACTTCTTCTATAAACGAATAGGCTTCGAAGACGTGACAATGAGATTTACAATAAGCAAAATTGAAGAAACATCACAATACAGACGAAGGGATGAAATTCCGAACCAAATTTTCACATTTCAATCGACTTCAAGACAATGTGCCTACGACTTCTAAATACTGCGTGCTAAGAGTCAAGCTTCTAACGTTAACAAGGCCCCAAGCCCCAGTGAGGCGTTTGTGTTGAGCCGGCATTGAACCAACATTGAATCTCATCCATCACTGAGTCTCACCCGCTTGCGGGGTGGGTTGCTATTTCCACTGGCTGCACTGAAGCTCTTGTTGCTACCACTGCTGCCAGTCCTAGCCACTGCAGCGCCTGGGAGCCTGGCGGGCTGGCTGAAGAGGTGGCTACTGCTTCTGCAGTTCACTTGCGACTGCGCGGTCAGGAGAAGCTTAATGGCGCTGCTGTTGAGTCTCTCGCTGCTCAGCAACTCACGCATCGACGCCATCTTCTCGCTGCGTAGCAACAGTCGTGTCTTGTTGTCTGTGTGCTTGTGTGTATCTGTGTGTTTGCAGTTTTGTGTTTCTGCGCGTGTGTCTTTGTACATGTCCATGTCATGCTTTGTGTCACGATGACGTGTTGGCAGCTTTCTGTTTATTTTCTCGTCTTTGTTTTCCTTGTGGCCCCTTTCAACCGTGGCAAGTTTGCTGTTGTAGTTTTTTTCATTCTTCTCTTTCTCCTCCTTCTTCTCAGCTACAGCGGCAACAAAAGTTGCATCCGAATGGGAAAATCCTTTTTCACCACCCTCCCCTCCCCCACCCTCTTCCTCTTTTGAGTCGTCTCTTCCCTCATCACTCTTCCTGCAATCACCTTCCTCTATGTTTGTTTTAGAATTCCCATTCAACTTTTTCAAGGCTTTATCATTTTCTCCTTCCTCCCCTTCCTTCTCCTCCTTCTTCACACCTTCCTCCCCCTCCTCCTTCTTCACACCTTCCTCCCCTTCCTCCTCCTCCTTCAAGTCTATTCCTCTTTTCTCCTCCTCCTTCAAATCTCTTCTCTCTTCTTCTTCTTTTTTCAAATCTCTCCCAGATTCTTCTTCTTTCTTTTCATTTTCATCCATCTTTTTCTTCCCCTTCTCTTCTTTTAAATTCTCCTTACTTGTCAAACTCCTCTTCTTCCTCCCCTCCTCCATCTCCTTCTCTTCTTCTTGCTCCATCTTTTCCTCTTCCTCCTCCTCCTCCTCCTCCATCTCCTCCTGCCTGGTGCAGATGCGGAGGTTGCATCTGGCGACGGGGGAGAACTTGGAGACGGTGTGACTCATGTTGTTGGCCCAGATGATGTGCAGCACGGGCATACAGCTGCCCTCCTCCCAGCAGCACAGCCCGTCGAAGAAGCGCAAAATGTGGCTGTAACACTCGCTGTCTTCCAACAACCTTCCGTGTCTGCCTGCTGTTGCTGTGGTGGTGGGTGTTGTTGTTGCTGCTATAGAAACGGTGGTTGTTGTAGTAGCAGTTGCTTCTGTTGTGGTGGTGGTGGTTGTTGCAGAGGCTTGGGTGGCGGAAAGAGAAGCAGATTGTGAGTTGTTCTCAAGAGACTCATTGTTGTCCTCCTCAGCCATCCTCTTCGTCTTCTTCTTCTTCGACTTCTTACTGTGACTGCTTGTGTTGCCTGGTGTGGCTGGGGTTGCATCAGCGCAGCAGGTCCTGATGATGCTGGGAATGATTTCATTGGCGATCTCCTGGAACTCTCTGTATATCTCGTCGTCCTCCCGGTTGTAGTTGTACCTTGTGGTGGTTGGGGACTCTTGAAACAACCATCCGAAATCAAATACAAACAAAACCTACAAAAGCAACAAAATGTCATTTGAAATACCCCAAAATGAAACTCATAAAAACGAAGCGCTAGAAGAGACCTGCTGGCGACGTGAGCGGCGTCTGCCCAGCAACGGAGGGCCAACTTGAAACGCCTGTGGCGGTAGTGATAGTTGGCAAGGTAGGTGTGGGGGTAGATGAGGAGGTCGTTGTGGAAGGCTCTGGAGCATTCCACCGCCTGCTGGTACAAGCTGCAAAGGAGATGATGATGGTGGCGAAGGAAAGTAATTAAGGTGGTAGTGGTGAGGATGATGAGGAGATCACAATGGAAGTAACAATTAAAAAATCACATACCTCTTCATTTTCTATCTGAACATATGAAGAACAAAGCAACAAACCTGATTGGCGAGGGGCGTTTGCGACTGCTGCTGCTACAGGTGGTGGTGGAAGGATTGATGGCGGAAGAGGTTGTGGTGGTGAAATTCCAAGTGGTAGTAATAGATGAGTTGAGGGTGGCAGATGGAGAAGTGGCAGTGGTGGTAGATGTGGCAGACGTGGTGGTAGATGAGGTGGCAGACGTGGTGGTAGATGTGGTGGTGGATAGGGTGGCAGATGTGGTGGTGGATGAAGTGAAGGATGGAGTGGTGGATGAAGTGAAGAATGGGGTGGTGGATAAATTGCACTCCTTGTCCTCCTTCTTGCAGCTTTGTGTTTCCATTGCCTTTGTCATCTTTCCAGTCTCTCCAGGCTCCCCAGGTTCAACGCATGATTTGACGTCATTTCTATTGCTATTATTGTTTAAATTTTTGTTTTTATTATTTTTATTATTATATTCATTGTTGACAGGTTTTTCGATGGTTGGCATTATGTCCTCAACATCAGCCAAGACTGACAAAGCCATGGGGTATCTGAAGGAATAAATGGATGGATGGATGAACAAATGGATGGATGGATGAATGAATGAATGAATGAATAAAAAAATAAATGAATAGGATTATTTGTGTAGATTAATTGATATAGCGTAAGAAGAGTGAATAAGTATAAAAAAAAGTTGAAGAAATTAAATCTTATTTGGATGCATGAGAACTCAAGATGAAATCACTTGTTGAGATGTCCAAGGTCGTAGAGCATCCACAATATTTTCTGCAATGGAAGAATCATTACTACTATCACCCTGGTGATACACAACTACAAATACATCTTTTCATGCCACAACAACACCACAACAATACTACAACAACCACAGCAACACCACAACAACACCACAACAATACTACAACAACCACAACAACCACAGCAACACCACAACAACACCACAACAATACTACAACAACCACAACAACCACAGCAACACCACAACACACCATGGCAACACCCCAACATACCACAGCAACAATAGCACAACAATGACAACAACCTTCTGGATCGAAGTCAGTTCAATGCTCTCGAGCACGGAGTTGACAACAGGGTTGATGGCAACGACAAGCAGTGCAGCCTCCTCCTGCCTGCTGCACTGCATGGCCTGTGCATACAGCCAGCTCTTCTCGGGGGCAGTGGACCGGATCGAGTGACCTCGCCGATCTTCGGTTCCCTTGCCTGCAAAAGTGCTTGTCTCAGACAGAACAGTGGGTGCTTCAGTTATTGGGTCAGAGGCTTTAGATTTTATATTTTGAATATGTTGCTAAGCTGAGTTGTCAGATATCTCCAAAAAACATTTACAACAGCAACAACGCCAACTTCCAACCATGCCACGTTATCTCAGAGGTGAGACGTCCTCCTTCTCCATGTATGGCCCACACATGGTCCTCCGAGATGGCTAGATGCACATCCTCCAAACCCAGAATCTGACATGCCGATAACACTCCAAACGCCATCCCAAAACAATCCATTTTTTGTTCTAGAACAAATTTATAGTACATATATTGTAATAAATATATTTTATATAATTTGGAAAAAATGAACAAACCTTTGAATAAAGTGTAGAGAAATTGCAAATGGCCTTTATCTTTATAGAAAGTTTTTGTTAAATTAGTCCATAGAAGATCGGAAACTTTTTTGAGGAGTTTTGCAGACGTGTATTTAGGAGGGGCGCCCTTGAGGTCCACGAACGAAATCACCAAATTAGCAAACACCTCAAACATCACTCTCACTTCTTTCAACTCAACAGGAGGAATAGCGTGGTTGCATTTCTCAAACCTTTCAAGACCGTCCAAATTAATTCTATCGACGGGTCTTCCTCTGGGATTTTTTTCTAGCGGTCTATTGACGGTAAGTGAATGCTCAACCATGCCCAACACTATGGAAAGAAGAGTCAAGTTGGGCTGGAAACCTTGCGTGAGTTGGTCTCGGAAAAAATTCACAACATCATCAACGCAAATCAAAGGGAATCTTTTGATGTCAATCTCTCTTAGTTCATTCATATCGTTGAGGCATTTATTTTGTATTTTCCGGCCGATAATATAAAAGGTAATTTAAGTTACAGGGTAAAATAAGGGCTGGAACTAGAGAATTTGGAAATTACTCGAAATTAAATATCATTTTAAGAGCAATAAATTGACCGGGTTTTTAGAAACTGTATTTAAAGCAAACACTACTATAAATACACATGTTTTGTGAATCCAAATATAATGTTTCAAGTTGGGAATTGAATCAAGTTTAAAGAGCACATCTTATATCAAATTTACCAATCAAACCTATAGTTAAAAAGCTAAAATGCTTCAAAATTTCCAGTGTATTACACCATTGCAAGTGTCATTGCATTGATCAAAAAAGAAGAAAACATTAAACTTGGCAATTCTTCATATTCAAAAAAAACTTCTAACTGATTGTTAAAGAGTATTAACTTTCTTTATAAAATCATTCTTTATTCAATAACACAGCTTTGCGATTTAATGCAACCTATTTCAAAGGTTGGTTAATCCTTAGTCCCTGTTGTAGTCGTTGGCGTCATACCTGCTGCTCCTGACGTTGATGGGGTTCACTTTGGGAGGAATGTTGAATCTGTTTCTGTGGGTGGCATGTGGAAATTTTTTTCAGTTTTTTTGTATAATCCAAGCTAGAAAAGCACTAGGAATGTTAAAATTTCATATGTAAGAGGAAAAAACCAAAATTTTCGGTAAATGTTAATTATTAGAGACATTATTCCTATTCAGATGAATTAAATGAATGAAGAATCAATCAAATTTTTATTAGCTTATCGTACGTTGGTCTGGGAGTTGAGTTGTCAAGATCCTCGTCGAAATCGGTCATGAAGGGGGGTCGGTAGGTGGCGCCCTCCTCAGTTATTTTTTGGTCGCCCCTGTTGCGGCCTGCGGACGTCTGATCTCTCGACCTGGCACTGTCTGCATCCCTGGAGCTGCTGTCCCTGTCTCTCTCTCTGTCTCTGTCTCTGTCTCTCAGCCTGCGCTCTTCCTCCTCTCTGCGTCTGCGTTCTTCCTCCCTGCGTCTGCGTTCCTCTTCCTCTTCCCTCCTTCTTTCTTCTTCCCTCCTCCTGCGCTCTTCGTTGTCCTGCTTGTCTTTATCCATCTTCTCTCTCTTTTTTCTTTCATTTTCACGCTTTTTCTCTTCTTTTTCCTTTTTACGTTCTTCTTCTCTCTTCTTCTTTTCCCTCTCTTTCATCATAATTTCTTCTCTTCTACGTGAAGAGCTTCTGTCATCTCTTGCTGAGTTGATCCTGGAATGAAATAAACAAAACCAAATGAAATTGAAAGAAACCATCATAAGATAAGTTTTTCTGTTTCCAATAAGGAATATTCGAAACCAACGAAAAACAACTGACTTGTTTTGTTTTTTGCAGCACCTCTTGCAGATGAACCAAATGAGGAGAGCCAGAAGGCAGATGAAGAGCAGACAGGCCAGGATTCCCAGCAGGATAGTGGCCCACAAAGGAAACTTCGACTCCTTCGTGGGTGCATCGTTCAATATGAAATGTACGCATATATTTATGTCATCATATTCATGACATATCGTATATCAGTCTTGAAACTGAAAAGATATGCATAAAAACTTGAAAGTGAAAAGCGCTTCACTCCAGAACATCAAAAGCTGGAGCACAATAACTTTTTTCAAATAATATTAATAATAAAGATAATAATAATTAAATATTTTTGAAATAATAATAATAATAATAATAATAATATAAATAATAATAATAATAATAATAATAATAATAATAATAATAATAATAATAATAATAATAATAATAATAATAATAATAATAATAATAATAATAATGATAATAATAATAACAATAATAATAATAATAATAATAATAATAACAATAATAATAATAACAATAATAATAATAATAATAATAATAATAATAATAATAATAATAATAATAATAATAATAATAATAATAATAATAATAATAATAATAATAATAATAATAATAATAATAATAATAATAATAATAATAATAATAATAATAATAATAATAATAATAATAATATAAATAATAATAATAATAATAATAATAATAATAATAATAATAATAATAATAATAATAATAATAATAATAATAATAATAATAATAATAATAATAATAATAATAATAATAATAATAATAATAATAATAATAATAATAATAATAATAACAATAATAATAATAAATTCAATTTGAACATCCAAAGCTGAAGCATGAAGCAGATTACGAAGTGAAGGCACCTCTTTGAAGACACGCACATCCCTGGTTTGGTTGAAGGCCACTAGAATGGAGTGCTGCAGAGACCTCTGAGCCACGTAGAACCTGCGTTGTTCACGTCGTTGTGTGGTTGTGCAGGTTCTGCTTTTTAGCGTGTTGTATTGTGGCATACGTCGTGTTGATTTGTATGTTGCTGAATTGCGTTGTGTGTTATATTGCTGTCAATAAAATTTTAGCTCGATCTTGAAGATAATATTCCTTCCAGACGGACACAGTCCTGCGACACCAGACGACACCTCAACGAGGGTTGCCATGACGTCTTCAAAAGCTCTACGGCAACGCAGACATGAATTCTGATGAGAAACTAAAGTTGAAGAGCCTGAAAGTTTGAGAGCTCTCAACGGCTTCTTGATAAAGAAGCATTGTAGCGTGTAGCGACTGGTTATAAGTATTGTTGAGTGAGTTTGATTTATAGAAGTCCTGATTAGATTGGATCGTAGGCAGAAATGTTGATGTGATGTGGGTCCTTCAAGGTTGAAGGTGACCACGGCTCTTGTGGGTTCTCAGGGGGCTGCACAGTCAAATCCTCGCTTCACAGACTCTGCTACAGACTGGACAGCTGAAATATTTTGAAGATTCTTCAGATGTCTTTTTTTGAATCCATATTTTTGTCTCTTTTCTTCTGTTGCCCGGGATTTTTTTGCGACCAGCCTACGCCATTTATTTCAATTTGGGGCTGAATACTTTTATGTCTTCGTGTCAAAGCTCTGTTTATTTAGAGTCCTCTTGATGGTGTCTTTAAACTGCAGTCTTGGCTTACGGGCTGGCCCCTTTCCGCTAGTGAGCTCACCATACAGAAGCTGCTTTGGAGCGCGATGATCAGGCATTCTGGAAACATGACCTGCCTTTCTAACCTGATTCCCTCCAAGATAGTACGAAATGGTTTTCACTTTTGTTTGCAATGCTACTTTGTTCGATGTCTTGTGGAACCACTTTATCCGAAGCAGGCTACGAAAACGGCTCATATGGAATTGGTTTAGTTGTTTCATATGTCTGGAGAAATACTTGGTGTTACTAAGGTTGAATAAGAACTCTATCAACAGTGTATAGATTAATTATGATTAATTATTGGTGAATTCGATGGAGGACAGACTGTTGGTCGTCGATGGCGGTGTCGATGGTGTTGGGATCAAGAGCGGAGTCTGAAGGCGCCAACACTGCTCTCTTTCTGCGACTCACCCCGGTGTGGCATATGGCTGTTTGCTAGGGGGTGTGGTGAGGGGTGCTGAAAAGAGTGGAGATGAATGTGAATGGGTGAGAGGGTATGGATGAGTAAACGAATTTGTGAATAAAATGACACTTGGATGAGAAATTCACAACTCTACACTACTCACGGCACAATTTATACGGACCACACAGACCTTGGGGAACTTGAAGATGACGAGCATCTTGATGTAGCCATTGCGTAGCAGTTTAGGGAATCCATACCCCACAAGAACATTCCTCGCAGTGATGAGAGCATTGGTGCTGTTCGGGTTGGGTCTGTGGACGTTGTTGTTGTGTTTGTTTTTGTTGTTGTTGTTGTTGTTGTTGTTGTTGTTTTTGTTGTTGTTGGAGTCATTCGTTCGATTGCAGAGATGCTTCCATGGCATATTCGGAAAGATTTAACTGATCATGTATCTCACAGAAGATTCAATTGATAAGCTGTCTCACAGAAGATTCAATTGATAAGCTGTCTCACAGAAGATTCAATTGATAAGCTGTCTCACAGAAGATTCAATTAATAAGCTGTCTCACAGAAGATTCAATTGATAAGCTGTCTCTCAGAAGATTCAATTGATAAGCTGTCTCACAGAAGATTTAATTGATAAGCTGTCTCACAGAAGATTCAATTGATAAGGTGTCTCACAAAAGATTAAATTGATAAGGTGTCTCACAGGTAGAGGGTGTCAGTGGAGCAGCATTTGCGGAGGTTCCCATTACTGGCGAGGCAGTAGGAGTTCATGGAGGAGGCCAGTGAGGCGAGAAGCACCTCTTTGATTTTCTCGAACTGCATGACAAGATTTTTTTGATAATCTTATATTGAAAGTTTGAACTTCGTTTCAGTTAAGGGTGATTGAATTATAATTTACATATGATTGTGACGTCATCAAGCGTTAATTAAATGCTTGTAATACAACCAGCATTGAACAGCTGGTTTGATGACGTCATGAACATTGGAAGACTCACCTCTTCAAGCGTCAGTCCGTCCACGTAGAAAGTGAAGCCGAACTTCTTCTCGTCATCCGTCACTGTGAAATATTCAGTGTGCGGCGTGTGTTTCTATGGAAACATTCAGTGTGCGTCGTGTGTTTCTATGGAAATATTCAGTGTGCGTCGTGTGTTTCTATGGAAATATTCAGTGTGCGGCGTGTGTTTCTATGGAAATATTCAGTGTGCGTCGTGTGTTTCTATGGAAATATTCAGTGTGCGGCGTGTGTTTCTATGGAAATATTCAGTGTGCGTCGTGTGTTTCTATGGAAATATTCAGTGTGCGTCGTGTGTTTCTATGGAAATATTCAGTGTGCGTCGTGTGTTTCTATGGAAATATTCAGTGTGCGTCGTGTGTTTCTATGGAAATATTCAGTGTGCGTCGTGTGTTTCTATGGAAATATTCAGTGTGCGGCGTGTGTTTCTATGGAAATATTCAGTGTGCGTCGTGTGTTTCTATGGAAACATTCAGTGTGCGGCGTGTGTTTCTATGGAAATATTCAGTGTGCGTCGTGTGTTTCTATGGAAACATTCAGTGTGCGTCGTGTGTTTCTATGGAAATAAGAAGGGTGGTTTGTTTTGAATACAAAAACGGGCATTGTATTTTAAGAAGAGAAGAGGATTCCATACACCCACAACACACCGCAACCTTTTCAACAATCCTTTATCCCACTTCATCCCTCTTCTTATCCAACCATCTTCTTCTTTTTTCGAAAAATTTTTTTTCTTTTTTGTTTCCCAACTACCTCTTCATTCTTCAACCCCCCTCCTCACACGAGCAGTCGTGGGTGTTGCAGGCTCTGGTTTGTTCAGAGGGGCCTCTGCAGGACCTACCAAGGCCCTGGTTGGAAGGGTTCTCGCAAAACCTGTTTCTGACACTTTTGCCACCGTTGCACGACTGATTGCATTGTAACCACCTTGTCCAATCAGACCAGCCCCCGTCCCTATCTGCGTGGTGTGTGGTGAGGTGTAGTGTTGTGAGGTGAGGTGTGGTAAGGTAAGGTGTGGTGAGGTAAGGTGTTGCGAGATGAGGTGTGGTGAAGTGAGGTGGGGTGAAGTGAGGTGTGGTGAGGTGTGGTTTGGTGTGGCTTTATGTGTTGTTGTGAGGTGTGGTTTGGTAAGGTGTGGTGTGTGCTGAGGTGTGGTGTGTGCTGAGGTGTGGTGTGTGGTGAAGAGTAGTGTGCTGAGGTGTGGTGAGTGCTGAGGTGTGGTGTGTGCTTAGGTGTGGTGTGTGCTGAGGTGTGGTGTGTGCTGAGGTGTGGTGTGTGCTGAGGTGTGGTTTGGTGAGGTGTGGTGTGGTAAGGTGTGGTGTGATGACAAATGTTAAATGGCGTTGTGAAAAGCATGAAAGAGGTGTATAAATTATGTATGGTTAGCAACACAAACAAAACTACAACACAAACAACCCTACAACATAAAAAATACTACAACATGAACTACAATACAACACAAACAACACTACAACATAAACAACATTACAATACTACAACACAATAAACACTATAACACCAACAACACTACAATACCAACAACACTACAACACAAACAACACTACAACACAAAAAACACCACAATAAAAACAAAATTACAATAAAAACAAAATTACAATAAAAACAACACTACAACAAAAACAACACTACAACATCAACAACACTACAACAAAAAAAACACTAAAACACAACAACAGTATAAAGCAATGTTTCCACTTGTGCATTTGTCGTTGGAGTCAACGGTGAATCCTTCGTTGCAGAGACACAAGAAAGACCCTGGAGTGTTGAGGCAGATGCCTCTGGGGCTGGGGTCGCATGGCCTCTTCTCCCTGCACTCGTCAACGTCTGAGGAAGGAGAAGAAGAGAAGGAGAGATTCAAAATGAGAAGTTAATGGGGGGGACTTGAAAGAAAAAAGTTGAATGTTCACCATATTGAGAGTTTCAGTGGACAATAATTTTTATTTTCAACTTAAATTCATCAACAGCTCCACGCACCAAGGCAAGCACCAGCGGCATCCATCCTGAAGCCAATCCTGCAGAAGCACGTCTCAACGCCACTGACCACTCCGCAGAAGTATTCACACTGCTTGCCACTGCTGCAAGCTATAGAGGCTGGAAGGGTGGTGGGTGGATGAGGGGGTGAGTTTGTATGCGGGTGAGGGAATGAATGGATGAAGGATGAAAGCATCTGCCGATGTATGAAGCTAAGATTTCGAAAAGTGCGTAGATTGAAAGTGGTTGAACAGAATTTTTTCGAAAGCTGAACTTTAACTCAATAAACCCCCAAAAAGCTTCAATTTCTTCTTTCATTGCTCAAAAAAACACTGACGGGAGCAGGTTTTCCCATTGGACTGAAGGGTCATGCCGGGCTGGCAGGAGCACTGAAAGGAGCCCTCTGTGTTGGTGCACACCTCGGTGCACCCGTGTGTGCCATCCCTGCACTCGTTCACATCTGTTGGTGTGTTGTGGTGTGGTGTGGTGTGGTGTGGTGTGTTGTGGTGTGGTTTAGTATGGTGTGATGTGGTGTGGTGTGGTGTGGTGTGGTGTGGTGTGGTGTGGTGTGGTGTGGTGTGGTGTGGTGTGGTGTGGTGTGGTTTGGTGTGGTGTGGTGTGGTGTGGTGTGGTGTGGTGTGGTGTGGTGTGGTGTGGTGTGGTGTGGTGTGGTGTGGTGTGGTGTGGTTTGGTGTGGTGTGGTGTGGTGTGGTGTGGTGTGGTGTGGTGTGGTGTGGTGTGGTGTGGTGTGGTGTGGTGTGGTGTGGTGTGGTGTGGTGTGGTGTGGTGTGGTGTGGTGTGGTGTGGTTTGGTGTGGTGTGGTGTGGTGTGATGTGGTGTGGTGTGGTGTGGTGTGGTGTGGTGTGGTGTGGTGTGGTGCGGTGTGCTGTGGTGTGGTTTAGTGTGGTGTGGTGTGGTGTGATGTGGTGTGGTGTGGTGTGGTGTGGTGTGGTGTGGTGTGGTGTGGTGTGGTGTGGTGTGGTGTGGTGTGGTGTGGTGTGGTGTGGTGTGGTGTGGTGTGGTGTGGTGTGGTGTGTTGTGGTGTGGTTTAGTGTGGTGTTTTGGTGTGGTTAATGTATTATTGTGCCTAAAATATTTGAAAATGTTGCGCTTGCAAAAACCGACCGACGCAAGTGCTGTTGTCAGGGGCGAGGAAGAAGCCGGGGGAGCAATGGCAAGAGAAGCCCCCTTGGAAGTTGCTGCAACTACCGATGCCCTGCCGCTCGTCACACACTCTCGCCTGATTGCACTCGTTGATGTCTGCCAAGGTGGTGGTGGCTGGGTAGGTGCTCTCACGACCTGGTCACCACATCGCCATAGCTACAAGTACCACCACATCACCATAGCTACGAGTACCACCACATCACCATAGCTACGGGTACCACCAGATCGAAATCATTACCGGTGCAGAAGGCTCCGTTGCCATAATAGCCTGCAGGACAGGCGCACAAGAAGCTGCCCGGCGTGTTAATGCACTTTGCAGGAGACACACAAGAGGCCCGGTTTGTCAGACACTCGTCTATGTCTGTGTGAAGCGTGTTAGTGTGTGTGTCTGTGTGAAGCGTGTTAGTGTATGTGTTTGTGTGATTGTCAGTGTGTTTGTTTGTGTGCTTGTTAGTGTATGTGCTTGTGTGTGTAATTGTGTATGTTTTCCTGTTTGTAGTCGGTTTGGGATCGGTTTTTGTGAGTACAATGCAGTGAACTAACTCACAAGTTCAAAGTCCACGATTTAAAAAATTACGCATAAAAAGTTCAAAACATAATTTGAGTTTCTTTCAAAAAACATTCAACCTTAAAAAACAATTTTAATTTTCCAAAGGTTATTG
>OX387256.1:3263475-3273475 GCA_947562095.1 Branchellion lobata | reverse complement strand
AGTAATGGATGAGAAGCGGAGGATGAGGTGATGATCAAAAGAAGCAAATGTCACTCTTGAATTGAATAGTTACCTGGAGAAAGAGAAGACGGTAGAACAGAAGTGGAAGAAAAGGAAGAAGGAGAAGGAGAAGTGAGAAGGGTTGTAGTTGTGGTAGTAGAAAAAGTAGTAGTAGTAGTGGTAGTGAGAGTGGTAGTAGTAGTAGTAGTAGTAGTAGTAGTAGTAGTAGTAGTAGTAGTAGTAGTAGTAGTAGTAGTAGTAGTAGTAGTAGTAGTAGTAGTAGTAGTAGTAGTAGTAGTAGTAGTAGTAGTAGTAGTAGTAGTAGTAGTAGTAGTAGTAGTAGTAGTAGTAGTAGTAGTAGTAGTAGTAGTAGTAGTAGTAGTAGTAGTAGTAGTAGTAGTAGTAGTAGTAGTAGTAGTAGTAGTAGTAGTAGTAGTAGTAGTAGTAGTAGTAGTAGTAGTAGTAGTAGTAGTAGTAGTAGTAGTAGTAGTAGTAGTAGTAGTAGTAGTAGTAGTAGTAGTAGTAGTAGTAGTAGTAGTAGTAGTAGTAGTAGTAGTAGTAGTAGTAGTAGTAGTAGTAGTAGTAGTAGTAGTAGTAGTAGTAGTAGTAGTAGTAGTAGTAGTAGTAGTAGTAGTAGTAGTAGTAGTAGTAGTAGTAGTAGTAGTAGTAGTAGTAGTAGTAGTAGTAGTAGTAGTAGTAGTAGTAGTAGTAGTAGTAGTAGTAGTAGTAGTAGTAGTAGTAGTAGTAGTAGTAGTAGTAGTAGTAGTAGTAGTAGTAGTAGTAGTAGTAGTAGTAGTAGTAGTAGTAGTAGTAGTAGTAGTAGTAGTAGTAGTAGTAGTAGTAGTAGTAGTAGTAGTAGTAGTAGTAGTAGTAGTAGTAGTAGTAGTAGTAGTAGTAGTAGTAGTAGTAGTAGTAGTAGTAGTAGTAGTAGTAGTAGTAGTAGTAGTAGTAGTAGTAGTAGTAGTAGTAGTAGTAGTAGTAGTAGTAGTAGTAGTAGTAGTAGTAGTAGTAGTAGTAGTAGTAGTAGTAGTAGTAGTAGTAGTAGTAGTAGTAGTAGTAGTAGTAGTAGTAGTAGTAGTAGTAGTAGTAGTAGTAGTAGTAGTAGTAGTAGTAGTAGTAGTAGTAGTAGTAGTAGTAGTAGTAGTAGTAGTAGTAGTAGTAGTAGTAGTAGTAGTAGTAGTAGTAGTAGTAGTAGTAGTAGTAGTAGTAGTAGTAGTAGTAGTAGTAGTAGTAGTAGTAGTAGTAGTAGTAGTAGTAGTAGTAGTAGTAGTAGTAGTAGTAGTAGTAGTAGTAGTAGTAGTAGTAGTAGTAGTAGTAGTAGTAGTAGTAGTAGTAGTAGTAGTAGTAGTAGTAGTAGTAGTAGTAGTAGTAGTAGTAGTAGTAGTAGTAGTAGTAGTAGTAGTAGTAGTAGTAGTAGTAGTAGTAGTAGTAGTAGTAGTAGTAGTAGTAGTAGTAGTAGTAGTAGTAGTAGTAGTAGTAGTAGTAGTAGTAGTAGTAGTAGTAGTAGTAGTAGTAGTAGTAGTAGTAGTAGTAGTAGTAGTAGTAGTAGTAGTAGTAGTAGTAGTAGTAGTAGTAGTAGTAGTAGTAGTAGTAGTAGTAGTAGTAGTAGTAGTAGTAGTAGTAGTAGTAGTAGTAGTAGTAGTAGTAGTAGTAGTAGTAGTAGTAGTAGTAGTAGTAGTAGTAGTAGTAGTAGTAGTAGTAGTAGTAGTAGTAGTAGTAGTAGTAGTAGTAGTAGTAGTAGTAGTAGTAGTAGTAGTAGTAGTAGTAGTAGTAGTAGTAGTAGTAGTAGTAGTAGTAGTAGTAGTAGTAGTAGTAGTAGTAGTAGTAGTAGTAGTAGTAGTAGTAGTAGTAGTAGTAGTAGTAGTAGTAGTAGTAGTAGTAGTAGTAGTAGTAGTAGTAGTAGTAGTAGTAGTAGTAGTAGTAGTAGTAGTAGTAGTAGTAGTAGTAGTAGTAGTAGTAGTAGTAGTAGTAGTAGTAGTAGTAGTAGTAGTAGTAGTAGTAGTAGTAGTAGTAGTAGTAGTAGTAGTAGTAGTAGTAGTAGTAGTAGTAGTAGTAGTAGTAGTAGTAGTAGTAGTAGTAGTAGTAGTAGTAGTAGTAGTAGTAGTAGTAGTAGTAGTAGTAGTAGTAGTAGTAGTAGTAGTAGTAGTAGTAGTAGTAGTAGTAGTAGTAGTAGTAGTAGTAGTAGTAGTAGTAGTAGTAGTAGTAGTAGTAGTAGTAGTAGTAGTAGTAGTAGTAGTAGTAGTAGTAGTAGTAGTAGTAGTAGTAGTAGTAGTAGTAGTAGTAGTAGTAGTAGTAGTAGTAGTAGTAGTAGTAGTAGTAGTAGTAGTAGTAGTAGTAGTAGTAGTAGTAGTAGTAGTAGTAGTAGTAGTAGTAGTAGTAGTAGTAGTAGTAGTAGTAGTAGTAGTAGTAGTAGTAGTAGTAGTAGTAGTAGTAGTAGTAGTAGTAGTAGTAGTAGTAGTAGTAGTAGTAGTAGTAGTAGTAGTAGTAGTAGTAGTAGTAGTAGTAGTAGTAGTAGTAGTAGTAGTAGTAGTAGTAGTAGTAGTAGTAGTAGTAGTAGTAGTAGTAGTAGTAGTAGTAGTAGTAGTAGTAGTAGTAGTAGTAGTAGTAGTAGTAGTAGTAGTAGTAGTAGTAGTAGTAGTAGTAGTAGTAGTAGTAGTAGTAGTAGTAGTAGTAGTAGTAGTAGTAGTAGTAGTAGTAGTAGTAGTAGTAGTAGTAGTAGTAGTAGTAGTAGTAGTAGTAGTAGTAGTAGTAGTAGTAGTAGTAGTAGTAGTAGTAGTAGTAGTAGTAGTAGTAGTAGTAGTAGTAGTAGTAGTAGTAGTAGTAGTAGTAGTAGTAGTAGTAGTAGTAGTAGTAGTAGTAGTAGTAGTAGTAGTAGTAGTAGTAGTAGTAGTAGTAGTAGTAGTAGTAGTAGTAGTAGTAGTAGTAGTAGTAGTAGTAGTAGTAGTAGTAGTAGTAGTAGTAGTAGTAGTAGTAGTAGTAGTAGTAGTAGTAGTAGTAGTAGTAGTAGTAGTAGTAGTAGTAGTAGTAGTAGTAGTAGTAGTAGTAGTAGTAGTAGTAGTAGTAGTAGTAGTAGTAGTAGTAGTAGTAGTAGTAGTAGTAGTAGTAGTAGTAGTAGTAGTAGTAGTAGTAGTAGTAGTAGTAGTAGTAGTAGTAGTAGTAGTAGTAGTAGTAGTAGTAGTAGTAGTAGTAGTAGTAGTAGTAGTAGTAGTAGTAGTAGTAGTAGTAGTAGTAGTAGTAGTAGTAGTAGTAGTAGTAGTAGTAGTAGTAGTAGTAGTAGTAGTAGTAGTAGTAGTAGTAGTAGTAGTAGTAGTAGTAGTAGTAGTAGTAGTAGTAGTAGTAGTAGTAGTAGTAGTAGTAGTAGTAGTAGTAGTAGTAGTAGTAGTAGTAGTAGTAGTAGTAGTAGTAGTAGTAGTAGTAGTAGTAGTAGTAGTAGTAGTAGTAGTAGTAGTAGTAGTAGTAGTAGTAGTAGTAGTAGTAGTAGTAGTAGTAGTAGTAGTAGTAGTAGTAGTAGTAGTAGTAGTAGTAGTAGTAGTAGTAGTAGTAGTAGTAGTAGTAGTAGTAGTAGTAGTAGTAGTAGTAGTAGTAGTAGTAGTAGTAGTAGTAGTAGTAGTAGTAGTAGTAGTAGTAGTAGTAGTAGTAGTAGTAGTAGTAGTAGTAGTAGTAGTAGTAGTAGTAGTAGTAGTAGTAGTAGTAGTAGTAGTAGTAGTAGTAGTAGTAGTAGTAGTAGTAGTAGTAGTAGTAGTAGTAGTAGTAGTAGTAGTAGTAGTAGTAGTAGTAGTAGTAGTAGTAGTAGTAGTAGTAGTAGTAGTAGTAGTAGTAGTAGTAGTAGTAGTAGTAGTAGTAGTAGTAGTAGTAGTAGTAGTAGTAGTAGTAGTAGTAGTAGTAGTAGTAGTAGTAGTAGTAGTAGTAGTAGTAGTAGTAGTAGTAGTAGTAGTAGTAGTAGTAGTAGTAGTAGTAGTAGTAGTAGTAGTAGTAGTAGTAGTAGTAGTAGTAGTAGTAGTAGTAGTAGTAGTAGTAGTAGTAGTAGTAGTAGTAGTAGTAGTAGTAGTAGTAGTAGTAGTAGTAGTAGTAGTAGTAGTAGTAGTAGTAGTAGTAGTAGTAGTAGTAGTAGTAGTAGTAGTAGTAGTAGTAGTAGTAGTAGTAGTAGTAGTAGTAGTAGTAGTAGTAGTAGTAGTAGTAGTAGTAGTAGTAGTAGTAGTAGTAGTAGTAGTAGTAGTAGTAGTAGTAGTAGTAGTAGTAGTAGTAGTAGTAGTAGTAGTAGTAGTAGTAGTAGTAGTAGTAGTAGTAGTAGTAGTAGTAGTAGTAGTAGTAGTAGTAGTAGTAGTAGTAGTAGTAGTAGTAGTAGTAGTAGTAGTAGTAGTAGTAGTAGTAGTAGTAGTAGTAGTAGTAGTAGTAGTAGTAGTAGTAGTAGTAGTAGTAGTAGTAGTAGTAGTAGTAGTAGTAGTAGTAGTAGTAGTAGTAGTAGTAGTAGTAGTAGTAGTAGTAGTAGTAGTAGTAGTAGTAGTAGTAGTAGTAGTAGTAGTAGTAGTAGTAGTAGTAGTAGTAGTAGTAGTAGTAGTAGTAGTAGTAGTAGTAGTAGTAGTAGTAGTAGTAGTAGTAGTAGTAGTAGTAGTAGTAGTAGTAGTAGTAGTAGTAGTAGTAGTAGTAGTAGTAGTAGTAGTAGTAGTAGTAGTAGTAGTAGTAGTAGTAGTAGTAGTAGTAGTAGTAGTAGTAGTAGTAGTAGTAGTAGTAGTAGTAGTAGTAGTAGTAGTAGTAGTAGTAGTAGTAGTAGTAGTAGTAGTAGTAGTAGTAGTAGTAGTAGTAGTAGTAGTAGTAGTAGTAGTAGTAGTAGTAGTAGTAGTAGTAGTAGTAGTAGTAGTAGTAGTAGTAGTAGTAGTAGTAGTAGTAGTAGTAGTAGTAGTAGTAGTAGTAGTAGTAGTAGTAGTAGTAGTAGTAGTAGTAGTAGTAGTAGTAGTAGTAGTAGTAGTAGTAGTAGTAGTAGTAGTAGTAGTAGTAGTAGTAGTAGTAGTAGTAGTAGTAGTAGTAGTAGTAGTAGTAGTAGTAGTAGTAGTAGTAGTAGTAGTAGTAGTAGTAGTAGTAGTAGTAGTAGTAGTAGTAGTAGTAGTAGTAGTAGTAGTAGTAGTAGTAGTAGTAGTAGTAGTAGTAGTAGTAGTAGTAGTAGTAGTAGTAGTAGTAGTAGTAGTAGTAGTAGTAGTAGTAGTAGTAGTAGTAGTAGTAGTAGTAGTAGTAGTAGTAGTAGTAGTAGTAGTAGTAGTAGTAGTAGTAGTAGTAGTAGTAGTAGTAGTAGTAGTAGTAGTAGTAGTAGTAGTAGTAGTAGTAGTAGTAGTAGTAGTAGTAGTAGTAGTAGTAGTAGTAGTAGTAGTAGTAGTAGTAGTAGTAGTAGTAGTAGTAGTAGTAGTAGTAGTAGTAGTAGTAGTAGTAGTAGTAGTAGTAGTAGTAGTAGTAGTAGTAGTAGTAGTAGTAGTAGTAGTAGTAGTAGTAGTAGTAGTAGTAGTAGTAGTAGTAGTAGTAGTAGTAGTAGTAGTAGTAGTAGTAGTAGTAGTAGTAGTAGTAGTAGTAGTAGTAGTAGTAGTAGTAGTAGTAGTAGTAGTAGTAGTAGTAGTAGTAGTAGTAGTAGTAGTAGTAGTAGTAGTAGTAGTAGTAGTAGTAGTAGTAGTAGTAGTAGTAGTAGTAGTAGTAGTAGTAGTAGTAGTAGTAGTAGTAGTAGTAGTAGTAGTAGTAGTAGTAGTAGTAGTAGTAGTAGTAGTAGTAGTAGTAGTAGTAGTAGTAGTAGTAGTAGTAGTAGTAGTAGTAGTAGTAGTAGTAGTAGTAGTAGTAGTAGTAGTAGTAGTAGTAGTAGTAGTAGTAGTAGTAGTAGTAGTAGTAGTAGTAGTAGTAGTAGTAGTAGTAGTAGTAGTAGTAGTAGTAGTAGTAGTAGTAGTAGTAGTAGTAGTAGTAGTAGTAGTAGTAGTAGTAGTAGTAGTAGTAGTAGTAGTAGTAGTAGTAGTAGTAGTAGTAGTAGTAGTAGTAGTAGTAGTAGTAGTAGTAGTAGTAGTAGTAGTAGTAGTAGTAGTAGTAGTAGTAGTAGTAGTAGTAGTAGTAGTAGTAGTAGTAGTAGTAGTAGTAGTAGTAGTAGTAGTAGTAGTAGTAGTAGTAGTAGTAGTAGTAGTAGTAGTAGTAGTAGTAGTAGTAGTAGTAGTAGTAGTAGTAGTAGTAGTAGTAGTAGTAGTAGTAGTAGTAGTAGTAGTAGTAGTAGTAGTAGTAGTAGTAGTAGTAGTAGTAGTAGTAGTAGTAGTACTAGTAGTAATAGTAATAGTAGTAGTGGTAGTAGTAGTAGTAGTAGTAGTAGTAGTAGTAGTAGTAGTAGTAGTACTAGTAGTAGTAGTAGTAGTAGTAGTAGTACTAGTAGTAGTAGTAGTAGTAGTAGTAGTAGTAGTAGTAGTAGTAGTAGTAGTAGTAGTAGTAGTAGTAGCAGTAGTAGTAGTAGTAGTAGTAGTAGTAGTAGTAGTAGTAGTAGTAGTAGTAGTAGTAGTAGTAGTAGTAGTAGTAGTAGTAGTAGTAGTAGTAGTAGTAGTAGTAGTAGTAGTAGTAGTAGTAGTAGTGCTGTCGCTAACGGGAGAACTAGTAGTAGTAGCAGGTGGATTTGTACTAGTACTCGCGTCCGTTACTCCTTTTCCAGGCAGATTTGATGGAAGTTATAGTGGTCACTTATATAAACAAGACCATGTCCTATTGATTCAAATGTCAATTTTTATTCTTTCTAAATTTTTGTGTAAAATGAAAACAAAATTTCTTTTTCTCACATTTACCGTTTTTATTATTTTTCGTCTTTTTGTTGTTCTAAGACATGTTTTAAAAGCTTCAGATACTCATTACCATTTGCCTCCTTCCTTATTTATCTTTTTCGCCATTTATTTCCTTCTTCTCATTTTATTTAATACTTTTTAAATGCGGTTTCCAATCAATTCCATTTCCAATCGTTAATAAATTTTCTTTTAAATAAATTCGGATCAACAAAAGAGTATTCACATTCACCTTTCACTTTTTCTAACAGTCACATTTCACCTTTCACTTCAATTATTCCTTCTCTACATTCAACAGAATTAACACTACGTGTGTGTGTAAAAGGCAGTGCAACCTGTGAGGCATAGCAGCAGCGACGAGAGGAGCAGGAAGATCCACAGTGCAGAGGATCCTTTCATTCTGTCACTCCTCGGTCGGCAAGGAAGCCTTGGCGCAGTGTTCTCGAACGGGTGGTCTTCTGAGTTCCTTCACTGAAAAAGTTTTCCGATTGCTTTAAATCACGGAAAATACTTCACAATGCTGTTTTCCGTGATTCAAAGTTGTCTATTCACGATGTTTATTTAGTTTTGTTAGTTTTAAAATAACTTCTCCCTCTAGATTCATTTAAAGAATCAAGAAGCGAATGATTTTAAGATTTCGTCGTTGCAATTGAGAAATAAAATATTTATTTCCTATTTAAAGGTGCATACACCCATGCCTTCGACAATGCCTGCATGCTCTCCTATCTTTAATAGCGAATGTCTATAGGTTATACATACACAATCCACTCACACATCCACAACTTTCTACGGCCACCTCCTCAAAAGCACTGACGTCAATCGTTCTTCCATTGTTCTTCATTTTTTCTTCTCGTACCATGAGGCCATCCGTCGTCGTTATCCTCTTTCATTCCTCCATTCTTCATTCCTCCCCTTTTTCCTTCCTCCATTCTTCATTCCTCCCTTTTCATTCTTCCATTCTTCATTCCTCCCCTTTTTCCTTCCTCCATTCTTCATTCCTCCCTTTTCATTCCTCCATTCTTCATTCCTCCCTTTTTCATTCCTCCATTCTTCATTCCTCCCTTTTTCATTCCTCATTTTTTCATTCCTCCATTCTTCATTTTTCATTTTTTCATTCCTCCATTCTTCATTCCTCCCTTTTTCATTCCTCCATTCTTCATTCCTCCATTCTTCATTCCTCCATTCTTCATTCCTCCATTCTTCATTCCTCCATTCTTCATTCCTCCACTCTTCATTCTTTCGTTCTTCATTCCTCCATTCTTCCATCTCTTCCTTCCTTCTTTCATTCTTCCTTCCCTCAGTCTTTCATTTTCTCAGTCCTTCCCTTCACCAGTCCTTTTTTCTTTCTTTTACTTTTTCCTAAGTTTTTTTCATTTTTTCAATTTTCCGTTTCTCGCTTCCTTCCTTTTTTCACTTCTTCATTCCTCCTTTTTGTCTTCATTGTGTCCATGAAATTCCAAATAGCTTCGCTAGTTTCTTCTAATTAAATATAAATAGACTATTTATATAGCGCGTCATGCTTTCGTTAGAGCCTTGCAAATAAGAATCATTACTATTATTAATTGAGAGAATATCCAATATAGCCGGCTGTATTTTGTTAAGGCATGCGTTTATTTCTGGGTCAGTTGGGTTGATGGTGACTCATGACTTGGCTTTCCCGTTTGTGCTCCATGACACTTTAATATGATCTGAGTCATTTTTATAGCGCCTAATTCAAATTTTCCTGTTTCTACAGACATCGGATTGCATGTTTGAGGGAGTGGGATGTGGTAATTAGTAACAATGCCCACTCAATCCCCACTGGAACAAAGGCGCCTTGAAAACAGACGTGTTTGTTTGTTGTTTTGCAGTCGTCTCCATGGAAATGATAAATATTTGGAACCGGCGAAAGGATCGATGGTGGTTGTCATGGAAGAGTTGGGCGGTAGTTGTGAGTTCGCAGCTCTATAATAAACCTTTTGCCTCCTCCTTCCACCACGCACCCGCCTTGGCACTGGAAGGCTTTGATTATTTATGTATGTTTTAATAATACTTTCAAGCCACTCTGCCGAGAAAGGATCAAACCGCCAAAGTGTTAATAAAAAACTGCTTGCCTCAAAAAATTTATTTTTAGTTTTATCGTCATTGAGCCTCATTTATATTTCATGTCCTCGCGAAACCTTCTTGTTTTCGCCACTCAACGCTATGTGTTCCTATTTGTATCCTACCATACTTGAAAATCAACACGTAACGCCTTATAAATAATCATACGTACTTGTAATGTACTGCGCTGTAGGGTCTTGTTTTTTTATTAAAAATAATCACTCACCGAGCTATTAAGCTGACCTTTTAAATTTTTTTGTCGTAAAGGACTGAAATTTTATTCTCATGTTTCAGGATGCCATCTAATCATATTTATGCTGAAGCTGCACTTTTCTACTGTGGCCCCCTTTATGGAACTCTTTTTCTTCCAAGCTTACTTTTCTTTGTTTTCGTAAAGTTTTTTAAACTTTTTTGTTCGAACAGTTCGTAGCAGGGTGCTCTTGAACAGCGAACTCAGCGCTATACAAATGATTTGATTAGATCGTTATCATATTCATTATCGATAGTATCATGAAGCAAAGTTTGTCGTGATAACCTAAAGTTATTCAAGTGAATTTTTGACATAATGTTGTAATGTTGCTTCGATGACGTTTCATTCAATTTCAGCCCGATATTTGTACCATATTGGTTGATATATCGGTTTTTAACATCCCCTTGTTAAATATTCCGTCTTACCTCAAATCATTTTTCTAACAGCACTTCCATAGATTACATTTTGGAGCAGCATTGAAGCGTGAGGAATCACGTGTCATTGATACGATGTCTGAACGAACAAAATTGCGTCGCAGAACCTGCACTAGCAGTCGCATAATGCAACAGAACACCCCACTACAATGTAATATGGTGTAACCACGCGTTGCAATATAAAACGCAGGTAGACATAGACGGAAGCAGGCCGTTTGACAGTTTCCAGATGGGTTTACTCTTCATAAATTGCTTAGCCCAAACGACTGGAATTTAAGAGCATTGTTTTCTGATTAATTCTCATTAGCTTTATCGATTTGTTGACTGGCCGGGAGTGAATGAGAGGATTGAAAAGTGTTTATTGATTTTCTGAGTAGTCTATTAGGCAATGTGACTGATCACAATCAAGAAGGTTATAAAGGATGGTGATGATGACGACGGAGAAGAGGAGG
>OX387256.1:3218093-3263275 GCA_947562095.1 Branchellion lobata | reverse complement strand
GTAGTAGTAGTAGTAGTAGTAGTAGTAGTAGTAGTAGTAGTAGTAGTAGTAGTAGTAGTAGTAGTAGTAGTAGTAGTAGTAGTAGTAGTAGTAGTAGTAGTAGTAGTAGTAGTAGTAGTAGTAGTAGTAGTAGTAGTAGTAGTAGTAGTAGTAGTAGTAGTAGTAGTAGTAGTAGTAGTAGTAGTAGTAGTAGTAGTAGTAGTAGTAGTAGTAGTAGTAGTAGTAGTAGTAGTAGTAGTAGTAGTAGTAGTAGTAGTAGTAGTAGTAGTAGTAGTAGTAGTAGTAGTAGTAGTAGTAGTAGTAGTAGTAGTAGTAGTAGTAGTAGTAGTAGTAGTAGTAGTAGTAGTAGTAGTAGTAGTAGTAGTAGTAGTAGTAGTAGTAGTAGTAGTAGTAGTAGTAGTAGTAGTAGTAGTAGTAGTAGTAGTAGTAGTAGTAGTAGTAGTAGTAGTAGTAGTAGTAGTAGTAGTAGTAGTAGTAGTAGTAGTAGTAGTAGTAGTAGTAGTAGTAGTAGTAGTAGTAGTAGTAGTAGTAGTAGTAGTAGTAGTAGTAGTAGTAGTAGTAGTAGTAGTAGTAGTAGTAGTAGTAGTAGTAGTAGTAGTAGTAGTAGTAGTAGTAGTAGTAGTAGTAGTAGTAGTAGTAGTAGTAGTAGTAGTAGTAGTAGTAGTAGTAGTAGTAGTAGTAGTAGTAGTAGTAGTAGTAGTAGTAGTAGTAGTAGTAGTAGTAGTAGTAGTAGTAGTAGTAGTAGTAGTAGTAGTAGTAGTAGTAGTAGTAGTAGTAGTAGTAGTAGTAGTAGTAGTAGTAGTAGTAGTAGTAGTAGTAGTAGTAGTAGTAGTAGTAGTAGTAGTAGTAGTAGTAGTAGTAGTAGTAGTAGTAGTAGTAGTAGTAGTAGTAGTAGTAGTAGTAGTAGTAGTAGTAGTAGTAGTAGTAGTAGTAGTAGTAGTAGTAGTAGTAGTAGTAGTAGTAGTAGTAGTAGTAGTAGTAGTAGTAGTAGTAGTAGTAGTAGTAGTAGTAGTAGTAGTAGTAGTAGTAGTAGTAGTAGTAGTAGTAGTAGTAGTAGTAGTAGTAGTAGTAGTAGTAGTAGTAGTAGTAGTAGTAGTAGTAGTAGTAGTAGTAGTAGTAGTAGTAGTAGTAGTAGTAGTAGTAGTAGTAGTAGTAGTAGTAGTAGTAGTAGTAGTAGTAGTAGTAGTAGTAGTAGTAGTAGTAGTAGTAGTAGTAGTAGTAGTAGTAGTAGTAGTAGTAGTAGTAGTAGTAGTAGTAGTAGTAGTAGTAGTAGTAGTAGTAGTAGTAGTAGTAGTAGTAGTAGTAGTAGTAGTAGTAGTAGTAGTAGTAGTAGTAGTAGTAGTAGTAGTAGTAGTAGTAGTAGTAGTAGTAGTAGTAGTAGTAGTAGTAGTAGTAGTAGTAGTAGTAGTAGTAGTAGTAGTAGTAGTAGTAGTAGTAGTAGTAGTAGTAGTAGTAGTAGTAGTAGTAGTAGTAGTAGTAGTAGTAGTAGTAGTAGTAGTAGTAGTAGTAGTAGTAGTAGTAGTAGTAGTAGTAGTAGTAGTAGTAGTAGTAGTAGTAGTAGTAGTAGTAGTAGTAGTAGTAGTAGTAGTAGTAGTAGTAGTAGTAGTAGTAGTAGTAGTAGTAGTAGTAGTAGTAGTAGTAGTAGTAGTAGTAGTAGTAGTAGTAGTAGTAGTAGTAGTAGTAGTAGTAGTAGTAGTAGTAGTAGTAGTAGTAGTAGTAGTAGTAGTAGTAGTAGTAGTAGTAGTAGTAGTAGTAGTAGTAGTAGTAGTAGTAGTAGTAGTAGTAGTAGTAGTAGTAGTAGTAGTAGTAGTAGTAGTAGTAGTAGTAGTAGTAGTAGTAGTAGTAGTAGTAGTAGTAGTAGTAGTAGTAGTAGTAGTAGTAGTAGTAGTAGTAGTAGTAGTAGTAGTAGTAGTAGTAGTAGTAGTAGTAGTAGTAGTAGTAGTAGTAGTAGTAGTAGTAGTAGTAGTAGTAGTAGTAGTAGTAGTAGTAGTAGTAGTAGTAGTAGTAGTAGTAGTAGTAGTAGTAGTAGTAGTAGTAGTAGTAGTAGTAGTAGTAGTAGTAGTAGTAGTAGTAGTAGTAGTAGTAGTAGTAGTAGTAGTAGTAGTAGTAGTAGTAGTAGTAGTAGTAGTAGTAGTAGTAGTAGTAGTAGTAGTAGTAGTAGTAGTAGTAGTAGTAGTAGTAGTAGTAGTAGTAGTAGTAGTAGTAGTAGTAGTAGTAGTAGTAGTAGTAGTAGTAGTAGTAGTAGTAGTAGTAGTAGTAGTAGTAGTAGTAGTAGTAGTAGTAGTAGTAGTAGTAGTAGTAGTAGTAGTAGTAGTAGTAGTAGTAGTAGTAGTAGTAGTAGTAGTAGTAGTAGTAGTAGTAGTAGTAGTAGTAGTAGTAGTAGTAGTAGTAGTAGTAGTAGTAGTAGTAGTAGTAGTAGTAGTAGTAGTAGTAGTAGTAGTAGTAGTAGTAGTAGTAGTAGTAGTAGTAGTAGTAGTAGTAGTAGTAGTAGTAGTAGTAGTAGTAGTAGTAGTAGTAGTAGTAGTAGTAGTAGTAGTAGTAGTAGTAGTAGTAGTAGTAGTAGTAGTAGTAGTAGTAGTAGTAGTAGTAGTAGTAGTAGTAGTAGTAGTAGTAGTAGTAGTAGTAGTAGTAGTAGTAGTAGTAGTAGTAGTAGTAGTAGTAGTAGTAGTAGTAGTAGTAGTAGTAGTAGTAGTAGTAGTAGTAGTAGTAGTAGTAGTAGTAGTAGTAGTAGTAGTAGTAGTAGTAGTAGTAGTAGTAGTAGTAGTAGTAGTAGTAGTAGTAGTAGTAGTAGTAGTAGTAGTAGTAGTAGTAGTAGTAGTAGTAGTAGTAGTAGTAGTAGTAGTAGTAGTAGTAGTAGTAGTAGTAGTAGTAGTAGTAGTAGTAGTAGTAGTAGTAGTAGTAGTAGTAGTAGTAGTAGTAGTAGTAGTAGTAGTAGTAGTAGTAGTAGTAGTAGTAGTAGTAGTAGTAGTAGTAGTAGTAGTAGTAGTAGTAGTAGTAGTAGTAGTAGTAGTAGTAGTAGTAGTAGTAGTAGTAGTAGTAGTAGTAGTAGTAGTAGTAGTAGTAGTAGTAGTAGTAGTAGTAGTAGTAGTAGTAGTAGTAGTAGTAGTAGTAGTAGTAGTAGTAGTAGTAGTAGTAGTAGTAGTAGTAGTAGTAGTAGTAGTAGTAGTAGTAGTAGTAGTAGTAGTAGTAGTAGTAGTAGTAGTAGTAGTAGTAGTAGTAGTAGTAGTAGTAGTAGTAGTAGTAGTAGTAGTAGTAGTAGTAGTAGTAGTAGTAGTAGTAGTAGTAGTAGTAGTAGTAGTAGTAGTAGTAGTAGTAGTAGTAGTAGTAGTAGTAGTAGTAGTAGTAGTAGTAGTAGTAGTAGTAGTAGTAGTAGTAGTAGTAGTAGTAGTAGTAGTAGTAGTAGTAGTAGTAGTAGTAGTAGTAGTAGTAGTAGTAGTAGTAGTAGTAGTAGTAGTAGTAGTAGTAGTAGTAGTAGTAGTAGTAGTAGTAGTAGTAGTAGTAGTAGTAGTAGTAGTAGTAGTAGTAGTAGTAGTAGTAGTAGTAGTAGTAGTAGTAGTAGTAGTAGTAGTAGTAGTAGTAGTAGTAGTAGTAGTAGTAGTAGTAGTAGTAGTAGTAGTAGTAGTAGTAGTAGTAGTAGTAGTAGTAGTAGTAGTAGTAGTAGTAGTAGTAGTAGTAGTAGTAGTAGTAGTAGTAGTAGTAGTAGTAGTAGTAGTAGTAGTAGTAGTAGTAGTAGTAGTAGTAGTAGTAGTAGTAGTAGTAGTAGTAGTAGTAGTAGTAGTAGTAGTAGTAGTAGTAGTAGTAGTAGTAGTAGTAGTAGTAGTAGTAGTAGTAGTAGTAGTAGTAGTAGTAGTAGTAGTAGTAGTAGTAGTAGTAGTAGTAGTAGTAGTAGTAGTAGTAGTAGTAGTAGTAGTAGTAGTAGTAGTAGTAGTAGTAGTAGTAGTAGTAGTAGTAGTAGTAGTAGTAGTAGTAGTAGTAGTAGTAGTAGTAGTAGTAGTAGTAGTAGTAGTAGTAGTAGTAGTAGTAGTAGTAGTAGTAGTAGTAGTAGTAGTAGTAGTAGTAGTAGTAGTAGTAGTAGTAGTAGTAGTAGTAGTAGTAGTAGTAGTAGTAGTAGTAGTAGTAGTAGTAGTAGTAGTAGTAGTAGTAGTAGTAGTAGTAGTAGTAGTAGTAGTAGTAGTAGTAGTAGTAGTAGTAGTAGTAGTAGTAGTAGTAGTAGTAGTAGTAGTAGTAGTAGTAGTAGTAGTAGTAGTAGTAGTAGTAGTAGTAGTAGTAGTAGTAGTAGTAGTAGTAGTAGTAGTAGTAGTAGTAGTAGTAGTAGTAGTAGTAGTAGTAGTAGTAGTAGTAGTAGTAGTAGTAGTACTAGTAGTAATAGTAATAGTAGTAGTGGTAGTAGTAGTAGTAGTAGTAGTAGTAGTAGTAGTAGTAGTAGTAGTACTAGTAGTAGTAGTAGTAGTAGTAGTAGTACTAGTAGTAGTAGTAGTAGTAGTAGTAGTAGTAGTAGTAGTAGTAGTAGTAGTAGTAGTAGTAGTAGTAGCAGTAGTAGTAGTAGTAGTAGTAGTAGTAGTAGTAGTAGTAGTAGTAGTAGTAGTAGTAGTAGTAGTAGTAGTAGTAGTAGTAGTAGTAGTAGTAGTAGTAGTAGTAGTAGTAGTAGTAGTAGTAGTAGTGCTGTCGCTAACGGGAGAACTAGTAGTAGTAGCAGGTGGATTTGTACTAGTACTCGCGTCCGTTACTCCTTTTCCAGGCAGATTTGATGGAAGTTATAGTGGTCACTTATATAAACAAGACCATGTCCTATTGATTCAAATGTCAATTTTTATTCTTTCTAAATTTTTGTGTAAAATGAAAACAAAATTTCTTTTTCTCACATTTACCGTTTTTATTATTTTTCGTCTTTTTGTTGTTCTAAGACATGTTTTAAAAGCTTCAGATACTCATTACCATTTGCCTCCTTCCTTATTTATCTTTTTCGCCATTTATTTCCTTCTTCTCATTTTATTTAATACTTTTTAAATGCGGTTTCCAATCAATTCCATTTCCAATCGTTAATAAATTTTCTTTTAAATAAATTCGGATCAACAAAAGAGTATTCACATTCACCTTTCACTTTTTCTAACAGTCACATTTCACCTTTCACTTCAATTATTCCTTCTCTACATTCAACAGAATTAACACTACGTGTGTGTGTAAAAGGCAGTGCAACCTGTGAGGCATAGCAGCAGCGACGAGAGGAGCAGGAAGATCCACAGTGCAGAGGATCCTTTCATTCTGTCACTCCTCGGTCGGCAAGGAAGCCTTGGCGCAGTGTTCTCGAACGGGTGGTCTTCTGAGTTCCTTCACTGAAAAAGTTTTCCGATTGCTTTAAATCACGGAAAATACTTCACAATGCTGTTTTCCGTGATTCAAAGTTGTCTATTCACGATGTTTATTTAGTTTTGTTAGTTTTAAAATAACTTCTCCCTCTAGATTCATTTAAAGAATCAAGAAGCGAATGATTTTAAGATTTCGTCGTTGCAATTGAGAAATAAAATATTTATTTCCTATTTAAAGGTGCATACACCCATGCCTTCGACAATGCCTGCATGCTCTCCTATCTTTAATAGCGAATGTCTATAGGTTATACATACACAATCCACTCACACATCCACAACTTTCTACGGCCACCTCCTCAAAAGCACTGACGTCAATCGTTCTTCCATTGTTCTTCATTTTTTCTTCTCGTACCATGAGGCCATCCGTCGTCGTTATCCTCTTTCATTCCTCCATTCTTCATTCCTCCCCTTTTTCCTTCCTCCATTCTTCATTCCTCCCTTTTCATTCTTCCATTCTTCATTCCTCCCCTTTTTCCTTCCTCCATTCTTCATTCCTCCCTTTTCATTCCTCCATTCTTCATTCCTCCCTTTTTCATTCCTCCATTCTTCATTCCTCCCTTTTTCATTCCTCATTTTTTCATTCCTCCATTCTTCATTTTTCATTTTTTCATTCCTCCATTCTTCATTCCTCCCTTTTTCATTCCTCCATTCTTCATTCCTCCATTCTTCATTCCTCCATTCTTCATTCCTCCATTCTTCATTCCTCCATTCTTCATTCCTCCACTCTTCATTCTTTCGTTCTTCATTCCTCCATTCTTCCATCTCTTCCTTCCTTCTTTCATTCTTCCTTCCCTCAGTCTTTCATTTTCTCAGTCCTTCCCTTCACCAGTCCTTTTTTCTTTCTTTTACTTTTTCCTAAGTTTTTTTCATTTTTTCAATTTTCCGTTTCTCGCTTCCTTCCTTTTTTCACTTCTTCATTCCTCCTTTTTGTCTTCATTGTGTCCATGAAATTCCAAATAGCTTCGCTAGTTTCTTCTAATTAAATATAAATAGACTATTTATATAGCGCGTCATGCTTTCGTTAGAGCCTTGCAAATAAGAATCATTACTATTATTAATTGAGAGAATATCCAATATAGCCGGCTGTATTTTGTTAAGGCATGCGTTTATTTCTGGGTCAGTTGGGTTGATGGTGACTCATGACTTGGCTTTCCCGTTTGTGCTCCATGACACTTTAATATGATCTGAGTCATTTTTATAGCGCCTAATTCAAATTTTCCTGTTTCTACAGACATCGGATTGCATGTTTGAGGGAGTGGGATGTGGTAATTAGTAACAATGCCCACTCAATCCCCACTGGAACAAAGGCGCCTTGAAAACAGACGTGTTTGTTTGTTGTTTTGCAGTCGTCTCCATGGAAATGATAAATATTTGGAACCGGCGAAAGGATCGATGGTGGTTGTCATGGAAGAGTTGGGCGGTAGTTGTGAGTTCGCAGCTCTATAATAAACCTTTTGCCTCCTCCTTCCACCACGCACCCGCCTTGGCACTGGAAGGCTTTGATTATTTATGTATGTTTTAATAATACTTTCAAGCCACTCTGCCGAGAAAGGATCAAACCGCCAAAGTGTTAATAAAAAACTGCTTGCCTCAAAAAATTTATTTTTAGTTTTATCGTCATTGAGCCTCATTTATATTTCATGTCCTCGCGAAACCTTCTTGTTTTCGCCACTCAACGCTATGTGTTCCTATTTGTATCCTACCATACTTGAAAATCAACACGTAACGCCTTATAAATAATCATACGTACTTGTAATGTACTGCGCTGTAGGGTCTTGTTTTTTTATTAAAAATAATCACTCACCGAGCTATTAAGCTGACCTTTTAAATTTTTTTGTCGTAAAGGACTGAAATTTTATTCTCATGTTTCAGGATGCCATCTAATCATATTTATGCTGAAGCTGCACTTTTCTACTGTGGCCCCCTTTATGGAACTCTTTTTCTTCCAAGCTTACTTTTCTTTGTTTTCGTAAAGTTTTTTAAACTTTTTTGTTCGAACAGTTCGTAGCAGGGTGCTCTTGAACAGCGAACTCAGCGCTATACAAATGATTTGATTAGATCGTTATCATATTCATTATCGATAGTATCATGAAGCAAAGTTTGTCGTGATAACCTAAAGTTATTCAAGTGAATTTTTGACATAATGTTGTAATGTTGCTTCGATGACGTTTCATTCAATTTCAGCCCGATATTTGTACCATATTGGTTGATATATCGGTTTTTAACATCCCCTTGTTAAATATTCCGTCTTACCTCAAATCATTTTTCTAACAGCACTTCCATAGATTACATTTTGGAGCAGCATTGAAGCGTGAGGAATCACGTGTCATTGATACGATGTCTGAACGAACAAAATTGCGTCGCAGAACCTGCACTAGCAGTCGCATAATGCAACAGAACACCCCACTACAATGTAATATGGTGTAACCACGCGTTGCAATATAAAACGCAGGTAGACATAGACGGAAGCAGGCCGTTTGACAGTTTCCAGATGGGTTTACTCTTCATAAATTGCTTAGCCCAAACGACTGGAATTTAAGAGCATTGTTTTCTGATTAATTCTCATTAGCTTTATCGATTTGTTGACTGGCCGGGAGTGAATGAGAGGATTGAAAAGTGTTTATTGATTTTCTGAGTAGTCTATTAGGCAATGTGACTGATCACAATCAAGAAGGTTATAAAGGATGGTGATGATGACGACGGAGAAGAGGAGGGAAAAATAAAAAATAATGACTTTAATGACATACGGAATATAAAAGTTTAAGTTCAAAGCAAGCGATTAATTTATATTTAATTAGTATATTAATAAGGCTTAAATGATTTTCATGAGAAGGAGGGTGGTTGTTTGTGGTCGATGGAAGATAAGATATCGTCGACCAGGTCCTTGAGGATCTGTTGGAGCAATCACGTGTGCGTGTGGACCTCAAACTTGATGCAAGTTGATGTCACTATGATTATATTAGTATTTGCATCCTTCATTATAAGGTGTTATTGTATGTAAAATACTAACGTATTGTAGCTTTGTATTGTATTGTATTATTATATTGAGAAATTATGGCATTGTATCATCTTCACACTAAACAAGCGCTTACGGTGGGTTTGCAGTGGTTTTCGAGCCAAGCGAAGAGACAGTTGGAGATCTGCTCGAAGGAAGACGTGTCCACGGAGGCGTCGAAGGGTGCAAAGAGGGACTCGATCAAACGCTGGAACTGTAGTGTAGTGTGGTGGTGATGTAAGGTGTAGTTTGGTGTGGTGTAGTGTGGTGTGGTGTGTAGTTTGGTGTGTAGTGTGGTTTGTAGTGTGGTTTGTAGTGTGGTGTGTAGTGTGGTTTGTAGTGTGGTTTGTAGTGTGGTGTGTAGTGTGGTGTGTAGTTTGGTGTGTAGTGTGGTGTGTAGTGTGGTTTGTAGTGTGGTGTGTAGTGTGGTTTGTAGTGTGGTGTGTAGTTTGGTGTGTAGTGTTGTTTGTAGTGTGGTGTGTAGTGTGGTTTGTAGTGTGGTGTGTAGTGTGGTGTGTAGTGTGGTGGGGTGAGATGTGGTAGTGTGGTGAGATGTGGTGATGTGGTGTGTTGCGTGTTGTAGTTGAATGGTGGAGTGGTATAGGTGTGAAAGTGTGATAGAAAAGGTGATGGGATTTGCATGGCGGGTCGTAAAGGATGGTGGTTTGAGGTGGTCACCTAAGCACCACACCCACCACGTAGAACTTGTGGTGGTTTGAGAGCTGATCAGAGGGCAGATGATCCTTGCAATTCTTCACCATGTTTTCGTAACTCCTGCGTGGAAGATCAAAAAAATTAATTTATTCAACGATACAACATTCAAGCAGAAATAATTCAACCAAGGAAAATGATAAAGAAGTGAACGTGTAACAAAAATGACATTGACTTGAAAATAAGAAAAAGTTAACATTGGAATAGATAAAAGTGAACCGAAAATTAGATTAATATGAGCCCAAGAATATATAAGAATGTAGCTAAGAATAGATAAAAGTGAACCGAAAATAGACAAAGGTTCACCCGAGAATAGACGGAAACGAAAGTAAAGAATAAAGAGTGAACTTAAAGAAGGGGAAAAGTGAACTTTTTGATGATGTGGAGGGCGGTGACTTCTTTGTGGAGAGCCTCCAACACCTCCTGGTCCTTCAGGTGCTGCTGGTCTGAGTACTGGATGTAGTTGAGGGCTGTGAGGATGGTGTGAGTGGATGTAGTTGAAAGTTGGGGAGTGAAGTAGATGGATGTGAATGAGGAAGAGTTATTGAAGGATGGATTGTGATGGAAAAAATGTATGAGCAGAGGAGTGACATTTCTGGAGGATGATGGCCTTGCTGATCTTGACGGAGGGAGGGTTGCTTGACGTCATTGGGTTCACTGCTTGTAACTCTTCATACGCTTTCTGTCGTGATGTCACCCACTCAATGTTTGCTTATCCTCTGTTTGGTAGCAGACATCCTTCATTCATTGCTCACTCAGCCTTCAGAAATTTTATTTGCCCACCTTGATGGCATCCCTCCTGACTTGTTCTGCATGAGTGTGTGCCTCTCTCTTTGCCTTCAGTCGGGAGACTGTCATTGTCACATCCTCTTCATCATCTGTGTCATGTCATAACATGAATTATGTTGAGTGGTAGATATAAAATTATATATTTTACATTGGGTAGAAAATTGAAAAATATATTAAAATATTAATTACACTAAAATAAAGTAGTACCAAAACAGTAAGTACCAGTGTTGTGGGAAGAAGAGGCAGAGGAGCAAGAGACGGCATTAACTGAGCCCACACTGCTTGCCCTTGATATGCCCATCCAGCCACCATTCGTGGTGGTGGAAACAATAGAGGCAAAACTGCTGTGGTCTGAGAAACGTCTCTTGTCATTGCTAGAGTCTGCATGGTGGTACAGAAGCTGCTTTTACATATACATCTAAATAATACGATACAGATCTTAATACCTTTCAAATAATTTTATATGAATTTAAATTGAAAATGAATAAATTTATGTTGAAATTCATTTTTAATTAAATACAAAAAGTTCACCTCCTTCATCGTCAAACATGTTAGAGATTTTCAGTGCTGTATTTAATAAATATTTCTCGATAAAAAGTCAGTTTTTATTATTTTTGATAAATAGTATCAAATTCTTGATAATCATTTCAACATATGGAAAATTTATCTAATTTATAAAAAATTATTTTAACAAAGAGTAAATTCATAAAATCTTAAGAGAATAAGTTGAACAAATTTGAATTAATAACCTATAGGAAAAATATTAACATTACAACATAAAGCATTTTTATGTTGAATTTAATCAACGAGCGAAAAGTATTTCCAATTAAAATTACAACGGATAAATATAAACATCAATAATAAGCTCATCCCACTTTTCAACGAACGTCTATATTTAATCATGCGCTAAACATTTTCGTAAAATACTTTTCAAAAGTTTATTTGTATCAAATAAAAAATAGACTAATTTATTCATATGAAAGTGTGTTTGAAAAAGTATATAAAAAGTTTTGTTGTTTGAAATGGAGTCCCAGAGACCACGCTACACCCTGTTCATAGTCTTTATTAGATCAAGTCCAGACATAAGCTGGAAATGTTAAAAAAACACGGTGAATAGTCGAACTAAGAAAGAAACATTGAAATATACAAGAAAAAAATGTTATCAGTCATAAAGTCGGCACTGAACTTACGAAATGAACAAATCGCGAGAAAAAAAGTTGAAAAAATATTAAGCACACTGAAATATTAATTTGAAACAATGAATCGATTGAATTTTTTCTTTGAATTAATTAAACTGGTTAAATTTGAGGAATTAAAACTCAGCGGCCACAACTGTCATCACGTTGACAACGCATACCAATTTTTCAATAGTGACCTCCAAAGGTAACACCACATTTTAATCGTTTTTCATTTCTGGTTTTGAACATATTTTTTTGTGGAAGGGAGGAGAAGAAAAAAGTGGAGCAAATTAAATTTTAAAGTTGAAGACAGTTTAAAAAGTTTCTGGTTAAGAGACTAAGGCGTTACGAAGTTTTTTTATTGTAACTTGTGAACTGGAAATGAATTAATTTTGAAGGGGTAAAAGAAAATACGAAAATGATAATTTGTTGAAAAGATGGGTTAAAATGAAAAGGCTAATCTATTTTTAGCAAGTTGAGATCTTGTTGGGTAAGTTGAGATCGTTCTTGGCAGGGTAGTAAATTGGATTTCAGTTTTGTTTACGGTAACACTTTTGCGCCTACGGCATAATTATTGGTTTGTTCCGCTGTGAAGTGTGATCGGGTGATTTCAGGTTTGAGTCTAAAAGCAGCAACTCAATTGAAGTATAGATGGCTTCCTAGCGTGTCCAGTCCTCTAGTAGCCCACAACGAGTGAAACCGTTTTCGTTACCCTCTCACCAAAGCTTTTAATAGCGCAGCCCGTTTAGTTTCTGGCACTCATAAATTCTCTCGTCTAACTCCTACCTTTATCTCTTTACACTGGTTGCTTTTTAAAAAAGATCAGTTTTCAAAATCTGCGCTCTCATGTTTAAAATAAAAATAATTCCTCGCCTAACTACTTAGCTGATCTTTTTAAGTTGCATTCTCGTAAGGAACTGAGATCTACTTATTTTTATTTCTTCAAAATACCTTCTAATAGTACTCGTGCTAATTTTGCACCATCCTACTGTGGGCCCCTTCTATAGAACTCTCTTCCCCCCAAATTCACTTCTATTACTTCTCTACTTTCATTTCGTGAAACCCTTAAAACTTTTTTGTTTGAACAGTTTGTAGCAAAGCGTTTTTGAACAGTGTGTAATCAAAGCTAAATAAATTATTAGATTAGATTAGATTAGACTAGATTAAGTTTACTGCTTAAACAAAAGGTCAATGGGTTCTAAACAGGGATGGAACATATTGATTTAAAAAACGAAAAAATAAAATTTGTAAAAAAAATCTGTATAGAAAATGATGATATAAAAAATATAATAAAAAGAGATGACCAAAAGTATATGTAAAAGAACAGTTGACAGTTGAAGTAAATAGCATGCAAATGTAAAAAATCGCATCATATAATCGATTTTGTGATTCAAAAACTAAAAGTGAAAAATAATCTTTTGATGATAACTACTTTAAGGTAAAATGATTATAGAGGTATCTAAGTAATGAATTTTACCTTTAGTTTAACCATTATTTTCAATATTTTATAATTTAGGAAAACATACACTCAAATGATAATATCTTCTAACTTTCAAATATAAATAACGTAACAAAATAATAAAATATAGGAACTTCACTGAAAGTTACATCAATGAAAAGCCATCATTTACTTTTAAACTTCGAATTTTTAATTGTATTAATCTGTGAATATATTAAACTAAAATATATGAAATTCATAAAAAAGTAACGAAAAAATACATAAAGTTTGAAAATTTTATGAGTAACTTGTTTTATTTGGTATTTTAGCTTAATATGTTGAACAAAAAGAAAATTCGGGTGGTTGGTCTGTTAAAATGGAATCGCCATCACGCTCTTAAACACGAAAAAGACAAAGACAGTCATACAGTTTGTGTGATATTTCAAAATCTTTTTTTTTCAGCCTTTTTCGTTTATCAGATTTCACAACCATACACGCCAGGAAGACAACCAAGCATTTATATTTTATCTTTCATTTCCACTCTGACACACAGCCTCCTTCGGTTTATCACGCCTTGGTGGTCATTTTCCTGGAGTTTTTTAGCTGGGGCCTCGTCATGAGTCCAGTCATCACTGTGAGACTCACTTTTTTTTAATTTTTATCATCATTTTTTTTAAATTTCATAATTTTTATTCTATAACTTAATAGTTATAATGTATTTTTCTTTTATTATTTTTGGATAGTATTTCAATTTTTTCAACATTTATGTCTCATTTTCATCATGGATTTCAAAAACTACACTAAAATACAAATGGTACCGCTACATTTATGTTGGTCCACTAAAAAACAAAGAAGCAGCCGAAAAAATAATTTGTTAATTTTCATCATTTTCAATATTTTCAAATCTTCATTTCTGAAAAGGAGACATTAATACACTAGTATGCGCACCACTACATGTGCCTTCCACCCATCACACAAGGTCCTCGATGACATGTTTCCGGAACATGCCTTTCTCATGAATGGACTCATTCAGGGAGTTAAGGTACCTACATCATCATCGTCATCACCATCATCATCATGATCATTCTCATTATAATCATCATTATGAACATTTATCCAGTACAATTCAATACAATACAAACACAAATATTATTATAGTGGCATTAACCCCTGAGAGTTTTGAGGCCATTGGTTCCAGTAGTATTACTTTGTGTTATATATTGGTCGCATATCATGGAATGCGAAATCTGATAATTCGCTTCCCAATGTGCCAGGGTCTCTTATCATTTCTGAGTGCCCCGTTGATAGGAGCCTTATCAGATGTGTGGGGTAGACGACCTTTTCTCTTCCTCACCGTCACCTTCACTTGTGCACCCATCCCTCTTATGAAACTCATGCCTTGGTTAGGGATGTGCTTTTCATCCTACCTCTTTCAATATTTGTCTCATTGATTGTATTTATAATTGATTTTATAATTTTCAATACTTATAATTCATTCACCAGGTGGTACTTTGCTATGTTGTCCTTGTCTGGCATCTTTTCTGTCACCTTCAGTGTCGTGTTTGCATACGTTGCTGACGTCACCAACGAGGAGGAGAGAAGCACAGCCTATGGACTGGTGGGGAAGGGTTGAAGCAATGGAGGGTGGTGGTTGAAGGATTGGTGGAAAGTGGTTGAAGAAATAGTGGGGGTGGTTGGAGGATCCTGTGTGGGGGAACTTTTACCACCACACTACCACATCACACTACCACACCACACCACGCAGGTGTCAGCGACGTTTGCAGCCAGCTTGGTCACCTCTCCCGCTATCGGAGCATACCTGGGTCGTCTCTATAGCGACAACCTGGTGATCGCCTTGGCAACCGCAGTGGCGGTCTTTGACGTCATCTTCATCGTCATCTTCGTGCCCGAGTCGTTGCCCGAGAAATGCAGGCCCTCCTCCTGGGGCTCCAACATTTCGTGGGAGAAGGCCGATCCCTTTGGGGTGCGAGTTGATAATATTGATAATAATAATAATTATTATTTATATAAAAATTCCTATAATTTTATGCATTGATAATGGTTTTTTTTCTTCATATAATATACACAACATATACACGTTGCCTCAGAACTCTACGGGGTTAATGCCACTATAATAATATTCGTGTTTGTATTGTATTCTATTTTATTGTATATAACCAATTTTGTTATCATTATTTTTTTTGCACTCAGGCCTTGAAGAAGATCGGAGCGGACTTTTTGATTTTGATGTTGTGCATCACAGTCTTCTTCTCGTACCTGCCTGAGGCGGGAGAGTATTCCAGCTTCTTCGTCTACCTCCGACTGGTGAGGAGGGAGGGGATAAGTGAGAGGAGAGTTGGTGTGTGTGTTATTCACACACCCATGAGGTATGAGGTTTGGAGGGAGGGATGAAGAGAGTTGGTGAGGGTTTGGATCAATAATTAGTTTGAAGTGATGCTCTTGTTGCACACACACACACACACACACACACACACACACACACACACACACACACACACACACACAGGTGATGAACTTTGATCCGGAGGACGTGGCCTCATTCATGGCTGTGGTCGGCATCACCTCAGTGATTGCTCAGGTATCACCTCCCAGCCCTCCCTTGCTAGCGTTTTGGCATAAACCTACCAAACACAAACACACACACACACACACACACACACACACACACACACACACACAGACGGCCATAATGGGCTTGTTACTGCAGTACATGGGCATCAAAAACACCATCATCTTGGGCCTCCTGCTCGAGATGGTGCAGCTCTTCATGCTTGGCTTTGGATCCCGGCCCCTGTTTGTTCCACTTCTCTCCATCATATTCATCTTCTCGTCCCACTATTCTTCTTCCTATAAGCTTTTCATCTCTCTCCTCCTTGCTTCTCAACCATTCATCTTTTTATTTATTCAATTCTGTTTTCTTATTTCCACTCTCATCTTCTTTTTCTAATAATTTTTTACCCATTCCATAATTTATCCTTTCATCCACTCATCCATTCATCTATCCATGCATCCACCTATCCATTCATCTATCCATGCATCCACCTATCCATTCATCTATCCATGCATCCACCTATCCATTCATCTATCCATGCATCCACCTATCCATTCATCTATCCATGCATCCACCTATCCATTCATCTATCCATGCATCCACCCATCCATTCATCTATCCATGCATCCACCCATCCATTCATCTATCCATGCATCCACCCATCCATTCATCTATCCATGCATCCACCCATCCATTCATCATCCACCACCCCACCACAGCATCATCTGGGGGGCTGGCATCTTGGGGGCAGTGAGCACTCTCACATACCCCTCCATCAGCGCATTCGTGTCCGCGCATGCGTCGGAAGATCAACAAGGTAGTTGTTGTAGATGCTGAAGCTCCTATTGTTTTTGTTGGTATTTATGCTAATTACTAGAACAATCATCACTTCTCCGACAACCCTACCAACAAAGACCCATTCTACCAACAATGACATCTCACAGGAGTGGCTCAGGGCGTGATCACGGGGATCAGGGGTCTGTGCAATGGCCTGGGACCGGCTCTCTTTGGCTTCATCTTCTACCTCTTCCACATGGACCTCAACGAGAGCACCCGCCTCAAACACCTCGCCTTCTCTCCTCCCCCCATCCCCCCCCACCACCCCCTTCCCGCCCACGCCGCCAATCGAGTTTTCAACTACACCGGTTTATACATTTATTGTTTATTATTTTTGTTTATTTTTATTTCTCCTCAGATTTATGAATTAAATACATTATTAACTTACTATGACTCACCAGTTCAGAGCTTGAAGCCTATGATGGACCCGTATTACCAAAGCTACCTGCACAACATCCATGAGGTCTTCCTCCGTCCATTTCAACCGATTACTTTATTTTTTCAAAAAATAGTTTACAAAATTTTCATTTTTCAAGCTTACCACACACAATTACACACACACGCACACACACACACACACACACACACACACACACACACACACACACACACACACACACACACACACACACACACACACATACACACAAACACACACATTACACACACACAGACGATGATGCCAGGACCACCATTCGCGTTCGGAGCAATCTTGGTCATCCTGGCCCTTCTGGTGGCCTTCTTCATCCCCGACAACCCCCACTCCTACGTCAAAAATCCCGCTTCCCACATCACCTCATCTTCCTCTTCTTCCTCCTCTTCACTTTCACGAAAAAGTCTTCTTTTCGATCAAAACAGTCGTGAGTTTTTTTCGTTTTTTTGGATTGTCTTTTGAATGAATGTATGGATGTACAATTTGTTATAGCGCACAGTTCGTAAACTAGGAAACCTCAGAGGCTTTTATTTTATTATTTTCTTTTTTTTTTTTACTGTTCGTTTAGTTTTTTCCAATTCAAATTGAAAATTAATTTCCAGTTTTGTTTCAATTTCATTAAAAAATATATATATATATATTTATTTATTTATTTTTATTTTTTTTTATTATTTTTTTTTTTTTCAAATTTTTCAAATTTCAATCAACATAATTATTTTTGTCAAATTTTCAAGAGACATCATTAACTTTGTAATGAATCATGACATTTCAGACATGGTACATCTAGACAGAACTCCCGACCACAAGCCCCTTATCCTCACAACTTCAGAAACCGCATAATTTCACTTAATAAATATAATTATTATGTTTATTATGTTTATAATAATTATTGCATTAACTTTTTGGTTATACCAAAATTTATTGAATCAGTTGCTTAATATTTTGATGGTTTTCATTGAAATCTCATAATTCCAATCACTTTCCATCTTCACGATTCGTTGTCCATCACGTCTTTCCACACCGTTGTGATGCACTCGCTGGTGGCAGTATTCTACGTTTTGTTTCATCCTTTCGTTTCAAATCATTCTCTCTCTCTCTCTCTCTCTCTCTCTCTCTCTCTCTCTCTCTCTCTCTCTCTCTCTCTCTCTCTCTCTCTCTCTCTCTCTCTCTCTCTCTCTCTCTCTCTCTCTCTCTCTCTCTCTCTCTCTCTCTCTCTCTCTCTCTCTCTCTCTCTCTCTCTCTCTCTCTCTCTCTCTCTCTCTCTCTCTTTTTCTCTTTCTTTTTCTTTCATTTTTCATTTTTCTGTTTCATTTCTTTATTTGGCAGCTTGTAATTATAAATAACCGTCACAAATGTATACTCTTTCAAATTATTTAAAAACTGATATTTTATATTCTAAATATTGTCTCAGAAAATATTACACAGAGTTTTTTTCAATTCAGCTAACCTTCGATTTATTATTTTCTCAGTAGTAATATTACCATACTCAGCCACAATGTGAACTGTTTTTAACAGTATTTATTGTTTTTCTGTTCTATTAATATAGTCAGTTTGACGAAAACTATATTCTTCCATTTTGAGTTCATTTATCCCTGCCTTGAGTGACCAGTATACATCAAAAGATTAACGTTTGTAAGGGACATGTGAAACAGGTGGTGGTTACAATTTGCCTATTCGATTAACTGCTTTGGTTCAAAAAAAAGTAGCAATTCACTTCAAATTTAAAAATAACGAATTGAATTTACCTTGTTTCTCAGATTAATTTTTCAAATTATAGTTGAATCTACTTTTCTACAGCCACGTAATAAATATATTAAAAGTTCCGTTTTCAGTTGTTACAGAGTTTGAATTTTAGAAAACTTTTAAAAAGACTAAATGCGACAACTTTGAAATTTTCTATTTTTCTATTAGTTAGCTAGAAGTATTAAAACTTTGAGATGTTCCGCTATCGTTTCACGCCCAAGACTCTACTGAAGTTCTTCTTTCTAATAGTATTCATAGTTTTTATACTACCGATTTTACTGACATATTTTGAAAAGGATAAGGAAATAAAGGTTTGTATTATTCAATAATTTCATTTTCATTTTTTATTTCATATAATACAATCTCCTTCTAATCAATGCATTTGTATGCGGCTTTTTAACAAGCATTCATAAACTCTCCGAGGGAAGAGTTGCTTTTTTTTGGACCCGAGTTTGACTTTTTGTCTTAGAACTATTATGTCATGCTAACATGTCTTTTCTTCTTTCATTGAATTGTCACTCTTTACAAATCACACCTTCCTGGTTTGCAAAGATTATTTCAATTGAACTTTTATTTAACCTGGTGATGGGATCAAGCAACGTTAAAATTTGAGGGTGCTTCAGCTGCTCAGCTGATGATCTATAAATTGGATCTGTTTTCATTAGTATCACTATAATTATTTCCAGTTTGGTCGAGAAACTCGATCAGATGGAGAACCAGGAGTGCCTCTTGCTGTTTTGTCATCTAGTTTGGGAAACTTTGAGCCTGACTTCTTTCCTGAGGATGGACCAGGTCTGCTGATATGCAATTTATTTTTTATTTCATTCACTTAAATAGCTAACTATAAAAATAACTCTGCTTTCAAAGTATATAGCGCATTTGATGTCACTTATGAAACTATTTTCAGGTGATTCAAGCCAGTCAAAATTTTATTTTTTCTCTTCTAAACATTGACCACCTAAATTCCTTACCTTCCTATCTTACAAATTATAGTTTTTCAAAATTATATTTTTATTATTGTTATTATGTGTATTATTTATATTATTGACTCAGGTGAAGGAGGGAAAAGAGTAGTGGTTGGCCCGGATGAGGCTTTCAAGGCACAGCAGTCCGTGTCAGAGTTTGGCTTCAACATGGTTGCTTCTGACAAGATCTCACTCACCAGGAACACCCTTGACACGAGGATGAGTGAGTGAGTGGTGGCTAGACTGTGGGTGGTTCAGAGAGCTTGCACGGGAGGTGGCTCACTTCTGGGTGGTCCAAAGAGCTTGTGTACCAAATCTTTTGGAGATTTTGACACTTATCTTTCATAAGTATCTTGATAAAACCCAGACTTTAGCATATCAGCCATACGATACTAACCGTTGTTTTTCGATTCGAATTCACTTTAATACTTTTCAAACCATAAAAAATCTACAATTTTTCCCACCCTCTTTCTCTCTTCAACCCCACTAATTCCGCACTTTTCCTCATTCCTCCCTTCCCACCACCCAGGTGCAAGTACTGGCACTACCCAGAAGAGAGCCTTCCGACGGCGAGTGTCATCATCGTTTTCCACAACGAGGGCTTTTCCACCCTCTTGCGCACCGTCCACTCCGTCATCAAGATGTCTCCTAAAAGGCTTCTCAACGAGATCATCATGGTCGACGACTTCAGCGACAAACGTGCGTGTGCCTTGGTCTTTTGAATGATAATTGTTTTAATGCTGATAAAAATTAAAATATCCATAATAATAATTATTATTATAATAATTATGATACTTATAATATGAATATGTGGCTTCGGAACTCTACAAGGTTAATGCCACTATAATAATAATCGTATTTGTATTGTTTTGTATTGTGTAATAATCCCCACGGCAGCGGACTTGAAGGATCGGCTGGACGAGTACGTGGCGACGTTTGGAAATCTAGTGAAGTTACACCGCAACACGGAGCGCTTGGGCCTCATTAAAACGCGCAGCAAGGGGGCGGCCCTTTCCTCAGGAGATGCCATTGTCTTCCTGGACGCCCACTGCGAGTGCGGCAAGAACTGGCTTGTGCCCCTCCTAGACCGCATCCGAGTCAACCCGTAGGTGGCTGTGATGGCTGTGGTGGCTGTGATGGTGGTGGTGGTGGCTGTGATAGTGGTAGTGGTGGTGGGGATGGCCGTGGGGGCTGTGATGGTGGTGGTGGCTTAAGTGGTGGCTGTGATGGTGGTGGTGGTGGTGGTGGTGGGGTGGCCGTGGTGGCTGTGGTGGCTGTGGTGGCTGTAATGGTGGTGGTGGTGGGGTGGCTAATGAGTGGCCCGATGATGAATTAACTATAAAACCATTCACGTTATACTACATCATTATCTATAAAATTGAACACATATCCTATTTACCTTCAGGATTGATAAGACTCGCAACCACCACCCACAGGAAGACCATGGCAGTTCCCACCATTGACTCCATCCACTGGAACGACTTCCACTACTCCCCCGTCTACCAACAAAACACCCACTTTAGGTGACCACCTCCACAACATCACCACCATCGCTTTGTCAGCTCTATAACATTCTCTCATTCATCCCACCACCATCACCACTCCACCACCATAACAACTCTATCACCATAACCATTCCACCACCATCACCACTCCACCACCATCACCATTTCACACCTCCACCAGAGGTATTTTTGAGTGGGGTTTTTTGTACAAAGAGTCAAGGGTGCCCAGCGAGGTGAGGAAAGCAAGAAAGCACGACAGTGAACCATATCCGTGAGTTGGATACGTATGTGTATGTCTCTATGTATGTGCATTTGTTTGTTTGTATGTTTTTATATATGTGCATGTGTTTGTTTTTATTTCTTCATGTATCTGCATGTGTTTGTATGTCTTTATATATGTGCATGTGTTTGTATGTCTTTATATATGTGCATGTGTTTGTATTTCTTCATGTATTTGCATGTGTTTGTTTGTTTGTCGTGTATTTTCATGTTTATTTGTTCGTTACACCAACTTCACAGTGGGCATATCGATTATTCATTTTTCATGCTGCTACTTCCAAATGAGTTTTGAGAGTTTGAAAACCAGCTCAATAAAAAAATGAAACCCACTTCTTCAATCAAAAGTTAACTTTGATAACAACCAAAAGTAAACATCGATATTACTCGAAAAGTGAGTCTAGATACAAACCGAAAGTAAACTTCGATAACAACGGTCCCTGCAGCTCACCCACACACGCGGGAGGTCTTTTCGCCATGAGCAGGAAGTACTTTCTGGAACTCGGAGGCTACGACCCTGGCTTGCAGATCTGGGGAGGCGAGAACTTTGAACTGTCCTTTAAGGTGCCTATGTTGCTGTTGCTGAAGTGTTGCTGTTGTTGTGAGGTTTTTGGAGTGTTGTTGTGGTGTTTTTGTTGTTGCTGTAGTATTGCTGTTGTTGTTGTTGTGTGGTTGTTGGAATGTTGCTGTTGTTGTGTGGTTGTTGGAATTTTGCTGTTGTTGTGTGGTTGTTGGAATGTTGCTGTTGTTGTGTGGTTGTTGGAATGTTGCTGTTGTTGTGTGGTTGTTGGAATTTTGCTGTTGTTGTGTGGTTGCTGGAATGTTGCTGTTGTTGTGTGGTTGTTGGAATGTTGCTGTTGTTGTGTGGTTGTTGGAATGTTGCTATTGTTGTGTGGTTGTTGGAATGTTGCTGTTGTTGTGTGGTTGCTGGAATGTTGCTGTTGTTGTGTGGTTGTTGGAATGTTGCTGTTGTTGTGTGGTTGTTGGAATGTTGCTGTTGTTGTGTGGTTGTTGGAATGTTGCTGTTGTTGTGTGGTTGTTGGAATGTTGCTGTTGTGTGGTTTTTGGAGTGTTGCTCGTTGTGGTGTTTTTCTGTTGCTGTGGTAGTTTTGTGCTTGTTGTGGCCGTCGTTGTTGCTACTGTTTTCTAATAACCCTCCGTTTTCAAACCCTACCCAAACACCAACGACACCCCTCTTACCCACAGATATGGCAGTGCGGAGGGAGGATCGAGTGGGTGCCTTGTTCCAGGGTGGGCCACGTGTACCGCAACCACATGCCCTACGGATTTGGAAACATTAACCCCAAGATCCCCGTCATTCTCATCGTTGGTGGTGGAGTTCATTGGGAAATGCCGGGTTTTCAGAAATGACTCTGTAAAATATTATTTATGATATTTTTTCTGCTTTTTCATACCCATGTTCAACTTATCCGCTCCGTCTCAACCCAACACACTTCACTTCATATCAAAACACTTATCTATCCAAAAATCTGAAGATTCAACTACCCATCCAAACACTCAAACACCCACCCACACCCTGTAAGAACTACATGAGGGTGGTGGAGGTGTGGCTGGACGACAAGTTCAAGGACTACTTCTACACCAGAGAGCCCACCATTCGAGGCTATCCTATCGGGGACATCTCCAAACAAGTCTGTGCTGCTGCTGGCGCTGCTGGGGGTCGAGAAGGTTGAGGGAATGAAGGAGGGAGGGAAGAGAGGAAGAGAAGAAAGAAGGATGAGAAAAAAAAGGAGAGAAAGAAAGAGTGATAGAGAGAAGAGAGTTTAGGAAATGAGAGTTTTTAGTTGTTATATATCTCAACCTTTCCGCCCCCCTGCCAGCTGGAGTTCAAGAAACGCAACAACTGCAAGTCCTTCCAGTGGTTCATGGAAAACGTTGCCACCGAGGTCTTCCACGACTTTCCTCCTCCTCCGCCCAATGTGGCCTGGGGAGAGGTCGGTGCTGTTGTTTTGCATGTTGTTGCATATTGTTGCATATTGTTGTATGTTGTTGCATGTTGTTGTATGTTGTTGCATATTGTTGTATGTTGTTGCATGTTGTTGTATGTTGTTGTATGTTGTTGTATGTTGTTGTATGTTGTTGTATGTTGTTGCATGTTGTTGTATATTGTTGCATATTGTTGCATGTCGTTGCATATTTTTGCATACTAGTTGTCGTTTTCCAATTGCTCATTCTTCATTATTGTCCACCTGCCATCCACTCTGCCACCACACCACGGACTACCGCAGATAAAGTTGCGGAGGGGTTCTGAGTGCTGGGACACGGGGGGACTGGGACCGAACCAAGGTTCCATCAGGGCGAGCGACTGCCACCACCTTGGAGGCACCCAGCTCTTCAGACTCAACGCCAGGGGCCAGCTGGCCCATGGCGAGAGGTGCATTGACCGACACAACGTCAACCAACTGGCCGTGCACTTCTGCCATCGGGAACCCAAGGGACCTTGGGTGTACGACCAGGTGCTGCTGCTTTTTCGCTTGCTACTGGAAGTGGTGCTTAATGCCGCTGCGGTTATTTTCATGTGTTGTATCGTGTTTGTAGAGGGTTTGTTCTTTACCTCAGTCGTCATATGGCATTATGTTGCCTCATCTCAACCCATCCGCATAATCATACCGCCAAGCGTCCAAGTTACTTCACACAAATACATACACTTACGCGCACATACACACACACACACACACACACACACACACACACACACACACACACACACACACACACACACACACAAACACACACACACACACACACACACACATACACATACACACACATACGCACACACAGAAGAGTGGTCAAATGCGCTATGGGGACTCGGGTCAGTGCGCCAGCATCGATTCGAGGCGGATGTCCCTGACCCTCGAGGCATGCAACAATGCCTTGCCTGGACAACTATTCGATATCAACAAGGTCCAAACGTGGTGATCAGGAGAGATGATGGGTGATTTGAGGGGGTGGTGGTGGGTGATTTGAGAGGGGTGGTGGTGGGTGATTTGAGAGGGGTGGTGGTGGGTGATTTGAGGGAGTGGTGGTGGGTGATTTGAGGGGGTGGTGGTGGGTGATTTGAGAGGGGTGGTGGTGGGTGATTTGAGAGGGTGGTGGTGGGTGATTCGAGGAAGTGGTGGGTGGTTTGAGGGGGTGGTGGGTGATTTGAGAGAAGTGGTGGTTGGGGATTTGTGGAAAGTTGTGTTGTTCTTTTTGAGGCTGGTAGCAGGAGCGTTTATGGGGGAGAAAGCGATTGGTGGTTTTTGTGGCAAAATGGGTTGTTTGTTTCCGGTGGGGGGTGTTTAGGGGGTTTGTGGGTGGGGATGGTTTAGATATTTCATTAATTTCATTAAATTTTTATTAATACGAAATTATTATTTATTTTTTTTACTGTTTCTTTGGTTGAACACTGGTATCGGTGTATTAGAAATTTGTATTATATTCACGCCGTGTATTAAATTATTATTATTGTCATTATTTTTTGTTTTTTTTATTTTTTTATTATTTTTTTGTTGTTGTTCTTATTATTATTATATTAATATTAATCATTATTTTTATTTATATTCTTTTAATACCATTGCATTTTAATTGCAAACGAACATCTTTCAAACGGTTATCGGCTAAATTAATTATTATGATAATAACAATGCTAATAATAATTTTTTAAATATTAATTTAATTATTTCAATGACTATTGGATGCTTATGACTGAAAAAAATCTTCATTTTTTGTTAGAAAGCTTTCAATTTCAATCGATTTGTGATTTTTATTATGTAGTTACCATTATTATTATTATTATTATTTTTATTATTATTATTTTTTATTTTTATTAATACCAATTATTTTATTTTTTATTATGTTATATTTATATTAGCCACTTGTACCTTGGTTGCCCGCCATTTTACACTTCAAGCCTCCTCCATTGCATGTCTTTTCACCTTGAGTACCTGTTCAGAACGGAGCGTTTTCCCACGACATCGCTACCACTTGCATTTTTTTTCATCACTTCCACTCGAGGTAACGTCAAGAATACTCACACCTTTCGTCGAGATTTCAATCACTATGACACCTTCCGCACACACCGTTCTTTCATCACTATTTTATTCATTATTTTTACTATTTTCCGGCTATTCGACGCTGTCTCATCCAATATTCAGTACTGGTTTTCGTCGATAATGAATATTCAGTGCTTTCTAATATTTATAATTCGCCATGGCGCATCTCTCGAATAATCCAACAACAAGAATTTGCATGGTTTCATCCAACATTTGCATAAATCAATCAACGTTTTTTTGAAGTTGTACTCATAATTATTATATGTGATTGTCATTATTATCATTATTATCATTTTTATTTGAAATTAAGTTTATTATGATTTTTTTTTTTAATTTCCCATAAAATGATAGAACTGCTACATGGTTCCATAAGTTGTGATAATATCTCTACCATGAAATTTCATATTTTCTAGTTCATTAGAACTGATATTATCATAACAGTGTGTTCCATCTTTCGTATATACTTACGTTCCTTTAGCTTTTAATATTATTAAAGATTACATCTACAGGGATACCCTAGACTCATTCTAAGGTCATTTATTTCTTAGTTGTAAATATACACAAGAGTTTGGCATTTCACATTGAACACAATTGTTCGCAAATTACAGACAAATGATTTGGTGGGGTCTTGACAGTTCAATTATATTTGGAAGATCTGACTCATTTTCTACCTTCTACCACGTCTCCACGGCTTTTGTTTTTGATGGACCTCGCATGGCCTTACCATTTTTCAATAGTACCGACTAGTTCTGAAAATTTTTTTTTCAATCAAAGAATTGTCCTTTTAGCACTATGTCCAAAGGCACTCCCGTGAAAACGGTTTTACTCGCTGTGGTCTACTAGAGGACTAGGTACTCTAGGAAGGTATCTGTACTTTGGTTGAGCTTCCGTTTCTAGAACTCATACCTGGGCTCGCCCAGTCGCACTTTACAGCGGAATAGGTTAACCATTATGCCACAGGCGCAGACAATATAATAATGGTAATAACAAAAATTAGGGATAAGAAATAACAGATAGGCAGGATTGAAATGTGGATAGAATTGAGTTAAATTGATTAGGATTTAAAAGACGAAACAAGATAAGTTCAAATAAGACGGTATGGCAAAATCAGGGGTACTGAGGTCGATTGTAATGGGGGATGCTGATGGTGAAGATTGACTAAAATAGTCGAGGTAGAAGAAGTTTGAGGTGGGATCGGTGAATAAGCCAGAAAAGCAAAGAAAGTTATGAATGGACTGACCCATCGAAGCTGGCAGCTGAAAAAATGGAAGGTGATTTAGGAACGTTCCACCAAGAACCATTTAAACAGCTGAGTTTTGAGAAGCTTGAGGAATGGAAGGAAAGGACTGGAGAAGGGAGGTGTTTTTGAGTTTCTATGAAGGACTTTTATCCTACTCTTTTTTTCTCATTTGGTTTTCTTCAGGGTTCTGTTCTTGGTCCTCTCTTTTTTATTCTATATTCTTCTGAACTCCCAAGAATTACTTCATCATTTCACCTTCAGTCAATTTTATGTTGATGATTTTAAAATCTTTATTTCATTTTATAAATATGACTCATCTACTATCTCTAATATTTTTTCTTGCATTGGTAAAATAATCTCTCTGAGTGATTTTATGTTCCTCAGACTCAATTCCTTGTAACTCGATTATATATATTTTAGCAAGTCTTATCGACTTATTGAAACCCTTCCCTCAATTAATATTTCATCAAACCTTTCACTCTCTCCTTCTTCCACCATTCGTAGTTTAGGTTTCACTTTTGACACTTCACTTTCTCACATACCACAATTAAAACTTGTAGCTAAATTATCTTTTTTCATTTTTGTCGTATCAAGCAGCTGAAACTTTTTCTAGACAATTTAACCTTAGAATAAATAGTTTCTTCGCTTATTTTGTCCCACTTTGACTATTGTAATTCTTTTTATTATGGACTCCACAGAGACCACGCTACACCTTTTCACCAAAGCTTTTAATAGCACTGCCCGCTTGGTTTCTGGCACTCATAAATTCTCTCGTTTGCCTCCTACCTTTATCTCTTTACACCGGTTGCCTCTTAGAAAAAGATCAGTTTTCAAAATCTGCACTCTCATGTTTAAACTAAAAATTAATCTCTCACCTAACTACTTAGCTGACCTTTTTAAGTTTCCTTTTCGTGGGGGATTGAGATCTTCTACTTATTCTCATTTTTTAGAATACCTTCCGATAGTACTTATGCTAAATTTGAACTTTCCTACTGTGACCCCTTTTATGTGAACTCTCTTCTCCTAATCTTACCTCTTTTCTTCTTTACTTTGTTCTCGTAAAGCCCTTAAAATTGTGTTGTTTAAGCAGTTTGTAGCTGAGCACTTTTGAACAGTGTGTAATCAGCGCAATACAAATGATTAGATTAGAGTAGATTAGGTTAGGTTAAAAAGAAAAGTGTTTCATAGAAAAAAGCCACAGTAGGATAGTGCTGATTTGGTGTAGGTATGGTTATGGGAGTTCGTGAAAAAGTGAGTATGTAGATGATCTGATTCTGCGTGGTGGTGAGTTGACAAGGTCAGTTAAGTGAGTAAGTGAAAGAGTATTTTCACTTTTAAACATGAAGGTGCATATCTTGAACGTCGATCTTTTATTTAAAAGAAGCCAGTGTAAGAAGATACTACTAGGATTTATGTGTGAATATTTGTGACTTACAAAAACTAGGCGGGCAGCGCTATTAAAAACTTTTGTGATAGTGTGTAATGTAACTTTAGGAAATCCATAGTATAGAGAGTTGCGGTAGTCAAAGCGGGACAAAATAACCGAAAAGACTAGCAATTTGAGGATGGAAGTGTCGGAATGGTTTGAGTTTGATGCGGAGAATACAATTAACTTGAAAATTGATCAATTCTCAAAATTATAAACTATTTAAAAAAATCAAAAGTACTGAACCACAATTTAAAAAAAAAGAGTTACTAATAAGGCTGCCGTCTTGCGGCTAATTAAAGTTCATTATCAAGGTATGTAGTCGAACCCGCATTTTTCGATTCGCCATTAGTAAAAATACTTAATACAAAATGGCAGCTAGTGATTCTCCAGGAGGTGATGATTCACTCTACCCTATTGCAGTTTTAATTGACGAATTAAGAAACGATGATGTACAGGTAACAAAATAATGTTTTCTTTGTTTTATTTTTGTTTTCAATTGTTTTCGCCACAAACTTGAGAATTGGTGTTTTTTTCTAGATCCGTCTTAACAGCATAAAAAAACTGACCACAATCGCTTTGGCACTTGGAGTTGAAAGAACTCGCAAAGAGCTGATTCCATTCCTTACAGGTCCATTATTATTTTTCCGCATCTTATGACAATATTGGGTTATCGGAAACTCACTTTAAAACAAACCGGAACAAAAAAAATGCATCACAACAACAAATAATTTTTAATTTTGCAAGATTTGATGTACGACGAGGATGAAGTGTTGTTGGCACTAGCAGAGCAGCTGGGGACCTTTACCAGTCTGGTGGGAGGAACCGACTTTGTGCACACCCTTCTTGTGCGTCTGCCTTTTATCACACTTGTATTTGAAAAATAAAATAAAATAAAAAAATATTTTAAAATTTTCGAAAGTAATTTTTATCAACTTTGCAAAACATTTTTTCCACTAGCCACCCTTGGAGTCTTTGGCAAATGTAGAGGAGACCGTAGTGAGGGAGAAAGCTGTTGAGTCCTTGCGCATAATCTCTGCACAACACAGCGCTGCAGATCTGGAGAAGCACTTCTTCCCTCTTATCAAAGTACCCTGAACATGTCATCAGTATACCTGCAAATAAGAAAGCAATGTTTTTTTGAGTGAACTCAGATTGAACAAAATTAGTTCAGAAAAACTACTGTATATCAGATAATATCACTCAATTTAAGAACATTTAGTAAAGTTTTTATATGGTCTAGATAAATGAAAATAGATCACAACATTAAGTGCTCAAATGAAACTCAAAGCGTCTGGCATCTGGAGACTGGTTCACCTCACGCATGTCCGCTTGTGGTCTTTTCAGCGTTTCGTACCCCAGGGTCACCAAAACCATCAAAGAAGAACTCAGAAGGTGACTATCTTTCCAGCATTGCATCCAATCTTGACCTTATATTTTTATTATTTCATTCATTTATAAATATTTGTAACTGATGACCACTTGAGAGTCAATAATGGCAACCATCCACCATTGGCAGTAACTTTCGTGACTTGTGCAAGGATGACACTCCCATGGTGCGGAGAGCAGTGGCTTCAAAGTTGGGCGAGTTTGCCAAAGTGGTTGAGTTGGAACACCTCAAGCTCAACCTCGTGCCCCTCTTCACAGCCCTTGCCAGTGATGAACAGGTGCCTCATCCACCAACGCCATTTAACCACTACCCCTATTACGGAACACCATTCTACCCTACCTCGTCGATCAAACACCACCACTACCTATCACAGGATTCAGTGCGTCTCTTGGCCATCGAATCATGTGGCTCCATCGCCTCCCTCCTAACGTCGGAGGACACAGAAAAACTCGTCATGCCGACCCTACGAGAGGCTGCCAATGACAGGTCATGGAGGGTTCGTTACATGATCGCCGACAAGTTCACTGAGGTGGCTCTGATGATTCTTGCTCTTTTTGATTCGTATATTTTTTCATACTATTCATTCGTACCTTTCTTCTTTTTTTCTTTTATTTTTTCATCTTCTTCTCTTTTATTGCAGCTTCAGAAGGCAGTGGGTCCGGAGATAACAAAGGCCGAGTTGGTGCCTGCCTTCCAAAGCCTCCTGAAAGACTGCGAGGCCGAGGTGCGAGCCGCTGCCGCCCAAAAAGTCAAAGGTGTGCTGGTGGTGCTGGTGTGGTGGTATGGTGGTGTGGTGATAGCGTGGATCATGAATTTTGTTGTCTAATTGAATTTTGTTTTAAAATTGTTGTATTTTAAATGCGATTTATCATTTGCAAACAACCACTCAGACTTTTGTGAGAACTTGCCTGCAGACAGTCGTGAGCAGGTGGTCATGGCGACCATTCTACCCTGCATGAAAGAGCTGGTCAGCGACCCCAACATGCACGTCAAGTCTGCCCTCGCATCCGTCATCATGGGCCTCTCCACTGTACTCGGAAGAGAGAAGTAAGGGGTGATGAGAAGAGAAAGAGAAGTGAGGGAGTGGTTTCGGAAATATGCTTGAGTTTACTTGAAATTGTGGTACAAGTGACTTTACTGCCACTACCGCCACTTGCAACAGCACAGTGGAGCACCTGTTGCCCCTCTTTCTGACCCAGCTAAAGGACGACTGTCCCGAGGTGAGACTCAACATCATCAGCAACCTCGAGCGTGTCAACGAGGTTCGTGCTCTTCACTCCCTATTGCCATGATAACCACCACTCCACTTTTTTTGTTTGGTGTCATCATAGTATTTATGAAATTATTTACAAAAAACTTTTCACTACTGACCACACCACACAACACCACCCACCACCAGGTGATTGGAGTGAACCAGTTGTCACAGAGCATTCTGCCAGCCATAGTGGAGTTGGCAGAGGACCAGAAGTGGAGGGTGCGACTAGCCATCATTGAGTACATGCCCCTTCTGGCTGGCCAGCTGGTGAGCAGGCATGGTGTGACATGGTGGTGGTGGCAGATCAAACAATATTTTAATTTTTTTTTTTTTTTATAATTAAAATTTTTCGTTAAACGACCGTTTTTTTTTCTTTTTTAAAACTTCTCGAGTCAACCTACTGCTTCATTACTATTTTAGTTTTTAAGTTCCCTCAACGAATCAAGTAGACTTTTAAAGTTAATGCCTCTCCGACCAGGGCGTCACTTTCTTCAACGACAAGCTAAACTCCCTCTTTATGGCCTGGCTCCTCGACCATGGTGGCTCTACCCTCTCACACTTCTCATTCTCATAAATTCATTTTTCACTTTCATAGCTCTTTCCCAATTTATTTAAATCTATTTTTTATGCTTTAATTTAAAAAAATGTTTTTCCCTCTTTCTTTCATTCCACCACCACCACCACCAGTCTACGCCATAAGAGAGGCAGCCACACTGAACCTCAAGAAGCTGGTTGAGAAGTTCGGACTCGAGTGGGCCAAGGGAACTGTCATTCCCAAGGTTCTTCTCATCCTCCCCACTTTGAATCACTCCCTGTCTTCTTCATTTAGGACGCCTCGGTTTTTTATATAATGATTTAAATGCACGTGCACACAGGTTATTCAGATGAGCAAGGACACCAACTACCTGCACAGACTCACCTGCCTCTTCAGCATCAACGTCAGTCCCCGCATGAGCCACTTTGGCGACACCTAGCGAATCTTTTTTTTTGTCCACAACATCACCCGTATCCCCGTCTTTTACTAACGCCACAATTACCAATCAACTTCTTCGCCATCATAACTAACCACAACCCATTAAAACAAAAATTATTATTACCACCTCACTTCGACCCGTGCAGTTGTTGGCGGAGGTGTGTGGAGCGGAGATGGCGGTGAAGCTGATGGTGCCCACGGTGCTTCTCATGGCAGACGACAACGTCGCTAACGTCAGGTTCAACGTCGCCAAAACACTTCAGAAGCTCGGTCCCATGTTCGACCAGACGTGAGTTCAGGACGCCCTTGTGTCCGTTTTAGACTGTTCATGTTCTTTTTACGCATCTCTGCTGCTACTATTATACACCATCACCACCACCACCACAACCACCGCAGAGTACTGCAGCAGCAAGTGAAGCCGTGTTTGCAGAAGTTGAAGAGCGACTCGGACATCGACGTTCAGTACTTCGCTCTCGAGTCGCTCGAAGGTGACTCCCATTCTCACCCATTGTCTTTTTCGTCGTTTATTCATTTTTTTTTATTCATTTGTTCAGTCATTTTTTCATAACTTTGTTGTTTCGTTTTCAATTTTTTAAATTTATTTATACGTCGAAATATTCTGAACCATAGTTTTGTATATAGTCCACTTTGACTGAATTACCTTCAATCAGAACATATTTATATATTGAATATTTCAAACCTTTCATAATTATTTCAGCTCTCAAGCTGGTATGAATGGAAACGAAAGCTGCCATTTTGATTTAGGAGAGTAAAAGGATGGTGATAGGAGGGTGGTGTTCGTTGGTATCGATTTTTAACCCTAGCAATTTGTATTTTATTATGACTTTTGAATGACTATTTTTATTTTTAATATTTATTGTTTTGCGTTAGATTAGTAAGGTAGTATGAATAATTTTTGTAAAATATTGAAAATTAGCTATCTCAATGTTAAATTAATTTTTACTTACCTGATTTTAAAAAGTATATATAACCTTATATTTAAAACTTTTTACGGACTATATTAAAACATCAGCAAACTGAGTATAAAACTAGGCACAATTATTTTTTGTTAATTGATTATGTAGTAATGAATCACTTGTAATCATGATTAAAGAAGTTTATTTTTATACTTATCATTTAAAAAAAATTAATACGTTGTCTTATTCAAAAGTTAAATAAGATTTTACTGCATAGAAGTAACCCTCAGTTTGCTTTTCACCTTGATTTTTTTTTAGCTTTTTGTATTCAATTTTTAAAATCCATTTAACAAAATTTCCATCTTTTATTATCAAAAATCAAATACTCCTCTTGAAAACTATTAAAGAGAATTTAGTTATTGTTTTTAAAAGCCAAAAATGTATTTCGACATAATTTGTCATGTTTTAGAAAATTTCCGAAAAGTATATGAGTGGTTCCCAATTTTTAATTATTTGGAATAAAGAAAATTTCAAAACTATTTTACAAAACTTAAAAGTAAACGAATGTCAATCGGTCAACAAAATGGCTGCGCTCAAAAGATATTCGGGCCTCAAAAGTATGCAAAAACTCTCTAAAAAATTATATTAACTTTGAAAGGAAATACTTATATTTTATCTACTTTTGTATATTTACGATTTTTTCTTTAAAACAAGGATACCTGTTTGTTGATTTCAAAAATAATTTTCGACTAATTTTTTACAGACATACATTTGGGTCGGATTTTGGGATCAGAATACCAAATAGAAAGGCGCTATTCTTCTCCTTCAGAAGTAATCCTTTTTATTGTCTAGTATTTTTTCAGCAAAACAAATTTTTATTTTATAACTTATTTTGAAGCTAAAACTAAACATTTGCTCTAGGTGGTGAAGGACCAGCACAGTAATCTTGCGGCTCATCGCAGGGGCAGAGGAGGACGGTCTTCTTTCAGTGGAATAGTTGCCACAGTGTTTGGAGCTAATGGATTCATAGGAAGATACCTTGTCAACAGACTAGGTGGCTTAAATTACACTTAGAGGTTTTTCTGAAAAAAAACATGCATAAGGATATGCTTTAAAATACATAACTAATCTAAGCGCAATTCAAATTTCAAGTAGTTTTACAGTACAATGCAATGAAAAAAGCTGCAAAAGTCACAATGGTTCATCGGAGCTTCAAATTATGAATGGAGTGATAATCCTCTTCAACCATCAATCTCAAGGTCGAGAAGGTTCACAGGTAGTATGTCCGTACCGTACCGACCCCTACCATGTCAGAGACCTCAAGCTGGCTGGCGAGCTTGGACAAATCCTCTTCAGTGTATGACATGCATTCATAATATAACTAATTCAATATAACGTGTCTGTGAAATCAGGAAATATAAAGACTGTAACAATGAAATAATCAATGCATGCTAATATGGTGGATTAGGCCAGACTCAAAATATAAGTCCCTCCAAATGCTGTTGCAGCCATTTGACTTGCGAGATGAGGAGGCAATCAGGAAGGCTGTCAAGTACTCCAATGTGGTGATCAACCTGATCGGCAGGGACTGGGAGACCAAGTGAGTTTGTGTGTATGTGATGATAACAATGATGATGATGATAACAACATTGAGTTAACTAATATGAAATAATTCAAATAGTAACATCAAACTACGAGAAATAATTTAAACTAACGAAAACGCCCATCTCACACCAGAAACTTTTCCTTCAAGGATGTGCATGAGACGGGGGCAGAGACAATTGCTCGCATCTCCAAGGAGAGCGGCGTGCCTCGCTTCATCCACGTCTCTCACCTTCTCGCCTCCCCCAAGCCCCCTACTTTCTTCTCCCACAAACCCTCCCCCTTCCTCACCAGCAAGGTGCCAAGATTTTTGTTTCCAAATTCACTTTAAGTATTTTAATTTAATTGAATCTTCCGATAATATATTTTTTATTTCCGAAATTATTATTCTATACAAAACCCTTCTTTTTCATAACTTTTATTCTTCTTTATTCCACACATTCCTTCAATGCCACCACACACCACACACACTTCCAACACTACACCACACACCACACACTCTTCCAACACTACACCACACACTCTTCCAACACTACACCACACACCACACACTCTTCCAACACTACACCACACACTCTTCCAACACTACACCACACACCACACACTCTTCCAACACTACACCACACGCCACACACGCTCCAACGCCACACTCTTTCACCAGTGGGAAGGGGAGCAGCGTGTGAGGGACATCTACCCAGACGCCACCATCATCCGACCATCTGACGTCTATGGACCTGAGGACCGCTTCATCAAGTACTATGCCTCCGCCTGTGAGTCCCCTTCACCTTGCACTCGATCACCATGATTGTATCAGAATCATAATAACAATATCATGAAATCATAATAATAACCTCATAGAATCATAATGATAACCTCATAGAATAATAATAATAATAATAATAATAATAATAATAATAATAATAATAATAATAATAATAATAATAATAATAATGATAATAATAATTATAATAATAATAATAATAATAATAATAATAATAATAATAATAATAATAATATCGTAGAAATTTACTAATAACAATGTTGTGGACTCATAATAATAATAATAACATCGTAAAATCATAATAATAATAATAATAAAATCGTAAAATCATAATAATAATATTAACATTATAGAATCATAATAATAATAATTTCGTAGAAGCATAATAAACTGATAATATGTCTTAAAATAATAATAATAATAATAGATTATCATACAATACTACATTTTTTATAAAATATTATACGTTGAAACTCAAGCATATCTGATAGAATTTACTTAATAATAATAATAACAATAATAATCATAATAATCATAATCATCGTCATCATCATCGTCATCATCATCGTCATCATCATCATCATCGTCATCATCATCATCATTATTATTATTATTATTATTATTATTATTATTATTATTATTATTATTATTATTATTATTATTATTATTATTATTATTATTATTATTATTATTATTATTATTATTATCATCATCATCATCATCATAATGGAAAAATGAAAGTCACATGGCATGCAACCGAATTGAATGGTGATGATTGTGTTCGGCAGGGAGGCGAGCGTGGAACACCAAGATCCCTCTGTGGAAGGAGGGAGAAGAAACCTTCAAAAGACCCCTCTATGTTGCCCCTTCTCCTCTCTTCATCCTCAATAATCACAATACAATACAATACAATACAAAAACGAATATTATTATAGTGGCATTAACCCCGTAGAGTTTCGAGGCCACTATCTTCTCACAATATAAATAATTATAACTTACGTTTTGCTCTTATAAATAATATTTTTTCTATTTCTGTTTTATCTTTTTATTATCGTTTTTAAGTTTTTTGATTCTCGTGGTCTCTTGTTTCGTGGATATTTTTAGAAAATTTTGAATTATTATTCTTTTTTTTACTCAATACAATCGGGAAAGAATATCATTTATGATTCAATGAGCATACTCTGTGCACTCAGTACAGGGACTTGGCAGAGGCACTGTGCAATGCCGTCATGGACCCCAGCACTGCAGGCAACATTTATGAGTGCACTGGGTGGGTGGTAGTGGAGGTGGTTTGATGAGTGATGGCTGGTGGTGGGGTGGTTTGATGAGTGATGGGTGGGTGGTTTGATGAGTGATGGGTGGTGGTGGGGTGGTTTGCTGAGCGCTGGGTGGTGGGTGGGTGGTTTGATGAATGATGGGTGGTGGGTAAGTGGGTGGTTTTATGAGTGTATGGGTTGGCGAATGGAAGGATTGGTGAGTTCAGACACCATTCCTCCACTCCATTCTCCTTCGACCACTCTCAAGACCCAACGCATACCTGTTGAGTGAGTTGGTGGACTACTTCTACCGCTGCATGCGTTTCGAGGAGTGCAAGAGGATGCCCATCTTCCCTGGCTTCAGGTGCTTGTCTTCTTTGCGTGCCTTTGTTGGCCATACAAATTTATATAATAATATAATAATAAAACTAATAATAATAATAGTAGTAATAATAATAATAATAATATGACTTTGCAATTTATCGTTTCAAATTAGTTTCAATTAAAATGGCTTTTTTTTGTTCAGAATGAAAGTGAAGTTGTTCGAATTACTGCCAAACTATCCCATTCTCAACACCGAAAAATTAGAAAGGGTATTCCTAAACGATGAATTTTCGTCTTCGTTTTTTTATAATTTTTAATGAAACTACCAAAATCATGTCACATTCTCATTCATTCAACGTGCACACACACACACACACACACACACACACACACACACACACACACACACACACACACACACACACACACACACACACACACACACACACACACACACATACATACACATACATACATACATACATACATACACACACAAACGCTCACACACACACACGGACACAGGAGCACATGAACGACGACCTGAGGGGGGAGTTGACGATGGAGGACTTGGGAGTGAGGGTTCTCACCACCATCGAGAGCAAGGCCAAGTACGAACTGCTGCCCTACCAGCGGAACCTGCACTACGAGGAGAAAGTGGGAGAGTTTGCTGATCCACTCCCTCCTCCCGTCTTCAACGCTTGAGTCCAAACCGTGTCAGAACGAAGGAAGCACTCTAACCATCACCTTTCTTTCTCACCTTACTTAATTTTTTTAGGTGTTTTTAAACTATTTACTAGGTATTTCTCACCAAATAATTTTTATTGATTTTTATTTTTAGTTAAATTATCTTTTTTTTAATTGCATTTTATTTTGAAATAAGTGATTTTTTGTTCAAAATGCGAATAAATTTACTGGAAAATTACTTTATTTACTTACTTGGTTGTTTCTTTCTAGTGTAATATACTCTACATAATACAGTTAAAAGCATCTGGAAACTATAATTTATCAATATTTAAAAAAAAAATATTGTTTAAGGACTAATGAAAAAAAAACAATTTTTTTTTATTAACTTGAAAATAATTTTCAAAAATGTAATAATTTTGCGATATATTCATTCACAAACTTCAAAATTCTGAAGCGTTTAATAAATAATGGGTTTTTAAATTTAAATGGATTACTTTTTCGCTTTAGCAAAAATTGTTCCGTTTTTGAGTATTTAAAAAAATTGATATCTAAGTTTTGTTAAAAATGTCAAAAAGAAAAAAAAAAGATCGAATCTTTTTTTCCTGAATCCTATATAACCACTGAAAATGTATACTAGCACCCTAATAATTTTTATAAATTTAACGCTAAAAAATGCCAGCCTATTTTTTTAATACGCACAAAAAGTTACCATAATTAATTTTTTTGTCAAAACTCGAAATGGTTAAAAGAAATATTTAATAAAAACTTAATTTATTTGTGAAATAAGCATGCTTTCTTCCGCCCGGGTCCGACCAATGATATAATTGGCTGTTGTATCGTGAAAGAAGCCATTGTGGAAATGCTGGATGTGGTGGCTTATTTATCACCCCGCGCTCCAGTTTGACAACGATTTAATAAGTAGTGCTGTCAATCTAGCCCATTATTTTTAGTTTTATTAATTTGTCAAATTTTTTATCGATTTTTATACCTTAGCAAGAATTATTTTCTTACATGATTAACATTTGTACATAAAATAAGTTTGATTAGTTTTTGATAAACTTTGACTGGATTTTGTATCGATCTCAAGGATTTAGTAAGAACATTGAGTTAGCACATTTCTAAATAGGATGTTAATGAATATTGAATGCATTTTAAACTATCGAAAATTTTAATAATATTTTATCTTGAATTTTCTATTTTCAGATTTTCTCTGTAATCCAGTGCTAGATTAACACTGAGCTGTTTTAGAGAAATAAGAGCAAAACGTTTCAAGTTGTGAAAACAAAATAAGTCGAATATATTGAATATTTTGATTTTTGTTAAATTATCGCTTGATGGCTGAAACGCAAGAAAAAGATTTAAAGACATCTGACAATTCTCCGAGTGTTCAACTCATGACAAATATTTTGGGCAACTCTCAACAACAAATCATGAATCCTCAAAACCAACTCAACTCATCCACCCAGCTCATCAACTCTTCAAACATACAGAATCAACTTAACAACAGTCCTCTTACTCAACTGGGAACATCTATCAAACAACCTGTTCTTCAACAAGGCCTCAAACTACAAACTCCAGGCCAAGTGAAGTATTTATCTTTGGAAGATATTTCGGGTCTCAAAAATATTCTTGTCTCAGGGGGCAACCTCCAACTCAACAACCGACTAGTTACCACTCAGGCTAATAACAACAACAATAACAACCAAGCAACATTCCAACTCATCAACAATAAGACTGTTGTTGGCAACAATGTTGTCCAGCTTCAACAACAGCCACAACTACAAACAAATGTTGCAGGAAACACAATTCAGTTGAACAATCTCATTAGAGCTGGCAATATTCAAATAATTCAACAGCAACAATTACAGCAACAACAACAATTGCAGCAGCAACAACAACAATTACAGCAGCAACAACAGTTGCAACAGCAACAACAATTACAACAACAACAGCAACAAATGCAACAACAACAAGTTTTGCAAACTGTACAGTTAGCCAGTGGTCAGACCATACAACTTGTCAACAACAGCAATAAACAGTTGTTGCCTGGAAACCAAACACTGCAGCTGTTGAACTCTTCCAACATACAACAAGCACAGCAACAGCTGTTGCAGCAACAAATGCAACAACGTCAGCAGCAGCAGCAGCAACAACAACTAACCCAATTGATTCGTCTTCCAGGCACAAACCAACTCATTCGGGTGCCAATGGTGAAGTCAAACACTCCTCAGACCATCCTCATCAGCTCTCCTCAATCCACCCCCTCTAAGCCAACCAATCCCAACATCAGCATTCCCCGATCTCAACTCTTCAGACTTTCTTCCCCGGGCCTCATCCAACCCACCACCACCACAACTGTGGTCTCCACTGTGATCCAGAAGGATGTCTCTCTCTCGTCAGCCAGCATCGGCAATGACAAAAACATCCACAAGCAACTGCAGCAACAACTTTTGCAGAAGAAGTTTCCAGGCCTCATCAACATCTCCTCCAGTAGCAACAACAACCAGATTCTGTTGTCAGGTCAACAGTTGCCTGGCAACCAGTTGCGGACGATCACTCTCAAGGGCTCATCTCAGCAGAGTGACCAGGCGATGACCCTCTCATTGGTGAACTCTACGCCGCAGCAGCAGATCCAGCCCAAGGGAGCCACAGTTATCAAGGATATGCCGGCCTTTTTGCAGAAAATCAAGGAACAGCAGCAACTGCAACAACAACAACAACAACAAAAAGCCAATACTCCCATCTTCATAAACCAACAACGCGTGATGTTGCAGCCGACATCGAACAACAACAGCAACAACAATGTCATGTTCATCCTAACCAACAACAACTCAAGTACTCAGCTCACTCCGACAACCCCTTCTCAGAGTCTTCTCAACCGCCCCAAGGTGCTCACTGTTCGACCGGGCTCTATCCTTCAAAAAAACACCTACCCACTCAGCACCACACCCACCAACCGGGCTGCCCTCAAATCCACCATGATCATGGAGCAGGCTGTGGCAAAGGCGCAGGCGGGAGGCATTGAAATTGAGGTGCTCGAGGCAGATGGCAAGAAGAAGTGGAAGAGGAAGGCCGAGCTCAATGGTGTGCTTCTTTTGTCTGCCTATGTACCACATATGCAAAGAACTTTGACATTTAAACGTTCAAATGCTTTCTAATATTTTTTTAATTATTCCGCATGTATATTTGTCACAATCTTCTATACAATACAATACAATAAAAATACGAATATTGTTATAGTGGTATTAACCCCATAGAGTTTTGAGGCCATTATATACAAGAGTTTTCCCGCAAATACCAAGTTACATTTGAAATGACATTTTTCAAGTTTTTTCTCGACACGCAGACTCTATTGATGCGACGGGCAAGCGTCGTCGTCAAGACAACAAGGCAGATGGAGTGGATGGTGACCTGGATGACTCAACTGACGTGTCTGGGGAGACAAGACTGCGAGACCCTGAACGACTCAACAACCTCAAAGCCTTCTCAAGGTCCCTCAAGAAAAAGAAGAGGTTGCACTGCCGTCTTGGCTTTTTTTAAAATAATATAAGTATACATAGTGATTTAAAAATCTCATTTGGAAAAGCGTCAAGTCAACTAATGTTTTTTTATTCACCACCGCCACCGCCACCATAGGCCTCCTCCATCATTCATGAAGAGGAAGAAGAAGAAGACAAACAACGACTCAGACTTAAGTGACTCCGCTCTCAACAGCACTCCACAACCTGGCTCACCCATTCTCGACCCCATCGACACCTCTGTCACAGCAGCCCGCAGGTCAGGCAGGGTGGTGCAGAGGAAGAAGTACGTTGATGAACTCGACATCGACCTCACAGATGATGCTGACAGTGACACCCCTGTCTCTAAGGTGCTTGTTGTGGAGGTGTAGGGTGGTGTCGCTCTAGTAGCTATAATTGTTGTGGTGTGATTGTGGTAGTAGTGGTGGTGTTGGTGTTAGAGTGATGATGTAGTCTAATATACCACCCACCATCACCACCACCACAGGTCAAGAAGACAGGGTCTTTTGTGGCGGAGAAGCACGATGTGTCCCAAGACGGCTCGATTGCACCAGAGTTTGTTGAGGTAGGTGTCTGCACCCATAATTGAGCCTCAATCAAACCATCCAATTGATAAATTTTTTCAATTGTATATTTGTGCTCTTTGACAGGAAATCCAGATGGAGGATGAGTCATCACAGATGATCGTGGACAAGGTGTTGGGAATGAGGACGGTGGAGAGGGAAGTGGAGGTGAGCCTGATCCTGAGTGCAACCATCATCTTCAACATTCCCACCTTTCCATCTTCACCTCTACCCTTTTTCTCATCATCAACCGACACCATCCCCACCCCACAGGAGGCAGTGGAAGCAGCAGCAGAGGGCACCGGAGAAGAGGAGGAGAGCAGGAAGGTGGTTCTTGTGGAGGAGTTTTTTGTCAAGTACAAGAACTAGTGAGTCATCAACCTGTTGTTGTTGTTGTTGTTGTTGTTTTTATTGTTTTTTTTTCGTTGTATATCATTAGATTTTGTGGATGGATAATTTTTTTGTATAATCTTTAAACAAAATTTTTCATTAATTTATTTTGCTATATATAATTAACCAACACCTGAAAGCTCGTACCTGCATTGTGAGTGGAAGAGTGCAGAGGAGTTGGCCCTGGGAGACAAAAGAGTGCACTCAAAAATCAAGCGCTACAAAATCAAACGCACCTATCAGCCCACCATCAATGACGTCAGAGGGGGATTGAGTTGATGGGATGTTTCTGTTGTTTTTATCATCGATCATCATTTCTTTTATTGTTTTTAAACACCCACCAAATATCCATCACCCATCCACTCTCTCAACCACCCAAAATCACCATCAACCAATCACCCACCACCAACCACCCAAAATCATCAACAATCACCCACAGGAGGAGGAGGACTTGTTCAATGCCGACTACACCGAGGTGGACCGGGTGTTGGACGTGGCGGAGAGTGTGGGGGAGGGGGGAGGGGTGGTGCGGCACTATCTCGTCACCTGGAGGAGTCTGCCCTATGAGGAAGCCACTTGGGAACTCGAGAAGGACGTTGACAAGGTGAGGGTGGTGGTGGAAATGGGAGTTAGAAGGGTTTGGGTGGGGATGGTGGGTGGTGTTTGGTGGTGATAGTGGGTGGTGTTTGGTGGTGATGGTGGGTGGTGTTTGGTGGTGATGGTGGGTGGTGTTTGGTGGGGATGGTGGGTGGTGTTTGATGGTGATGGTGGGTGGTGTTTGGTGGTGATGGTGGGTGGTGTTGAATGTGTAAGTGAACATGCAATCGATGACAGGACAAGATAGATGCCTACATGTCCCGTCGAGACAAGCCCAATGAGGAAGAAGCCAAGGTGCGTTCTTCACTTATCTCACTCATCTTCCCTTATTCATTTCCTCTCACATCAACTATGCTTCATTCCCCACCACAGCCACACAATACACCACTACCACAACACACCATTTTGCACCATCCCTTCATCATCTCAGCATCTCACCACCATCAGTACAAGCCTCGTCCGTCGCCCAAAGAGTGGTCGTCATTGGACGAGACGCTGGAGTACAAGAACTCCAACACCCTGCGTGAGTACCAACTTGAGGGACTCAACTGGCTCACCTTCTCCTACTACAACAAGTGAGCAGGAGGAGGAGGAGGAGGAGGAGGAGGAGGAGGAGGAGGAGGAGGAGGAGGAAGAGGAGGAGGAGGAGGAGGAGGAGGAAGAAGAGGAGGAGGAGGAGGAGGAGGATAATATTATTTTTATAAGTAATAATAATTAAATGATAAATATCATTTGTAAAGCTCAAGGCAAGCACCCAACCACTGCCACAACAGGCAGAACTGCATCCTGGCAGACGAGATGGGTCTGGGCAAGACCATCCAGTCCATCACCTTCCTCCAGGAGGTGTACGACTACGGCATCAAGTGAGGATTCTCTTCCCTCGAACACCCCCCCTTCTCCTCAAACACCCTTTTTCCCTTTCAAACACCCCCCCTCCTCCTCAAACACTCCTCCAGCCCTGCGCACTTAAACACCCCTCCATCTTCACGCACACAAACGCCATTCCAATATAACATTCTCTTCACACACTTCTTACTCATCACCCTCACAAGCGCCCACACACCACCTTTGCACCCACCCTCCCACAGAGGGCCCTTTCTGGTAGTGGTGCCCCTGTCGACCATAGGCAACTGGCAGAGGGAGTTTGAGGCGTGGACGGACCTGAACGTCATCGTGTACCATGGCTCCCAGCCCTCTCGCAACATGCTGCAGCAGTATGAGATGTACTACTTCAACGAGCGCGTGTGTGGCTTTTTGGGGGGGTTTTGGGGGGGTTTTTGGGGGGGTTTTTGGGAGGTTTTGGGTGTCTTGCGCGATTTGAAGTCTGTTAATGGTTTAAAGAGCTTTTGGTGGGTTTTATGGTAGGCGCTCATTGCGTATTTTGAGATTATGGCGTTCTCATCACCTCTCCAACGCTTTTATACCAATTTTTCTGTCAATCCCACACCTCTCATCATCCCTCTATCCCTTCCTTCCGCCTCTATCATCAGGGCAACCGCATCAGCAACCTGTACAAGTTTCACGCATTGGTGACGACGTTTGAGTGCGTCATCTCGGACTTTGACGAGTTGTCGCAGGTGGAGTGGAGGGTGGCCATCATTGACGAAGCACACCGACTCAAGAACCGCAACTGCAAACTCCTCCAGGGCCTCTCTTGCTTTGAACTGGTCTGTGTGGCAGGAGTGGTGCTTGGTCTGTGGTGTTGTGGTGTGGTGGTTTGTGGCTTTGGTGGTGGTTGTGAGAGTTTAAAAGTGGTGGAGCCGAGCAGTGATTGGTGGGTGTTCTGATGCTTGGAAAGGATGATGATTATCACCAAAAGACCCTCCCAACCACCACCCCTCAGGACCACCGGGTGTTATTGACAGGGACACCCCTGCAGAACAATGTGGATGAGCTCTTCTCCCTCTTGAGCTTCCTCGAGCCACGACAGTTCTCCTCTGCAGACGCCTTCATGGCCGAGTTTGGGAAGCTTGAAAACGAATCTCAAGTCGAAAAACTCAAAGCAGTGAGTGTTTATCATGTTCATGTGTATAAACTACGTGCTCTTCCTCTTTCCATACCATCGTTTGAATACTTCCACACATACACACACACACACACACACACACACACACACACACACACACACACACACACACACACACACACACACACACACAAATACACACACACAAACACACACACACACACACACACACACAAATACAGTTGTTAAAGCCGATGATGCTGCGTCGACTGAAGGAGGATGTGGAGAAAAACCTGGCGCCGAAGGAGGAGACGATCGTGGAGGTGGAGCTGACGAACATCCAGAAGAAGTACTACCGCGCTATCCTCGAGCGCAACTTCTTTTTCCTGGCCAAGGGCTCCAACACCTCTAACGTGCCGAACCTCATGAACACCATGATGGAATTGCGCAAATGCTGCAACCACCCCTACCTCGTCAATGGCGCCGAGGAACAGATCCTCACGGAGCTGAGCATCCAGCGCGGGGAAGTCGACAAGCACTTCCAGGCACTCGTGAACTCGTCGGGCAAGTTGGTGCTGGTCGACAAGCTGCTGCCCAAGCTGCACGCCAACGGACACAAGGTCCTCATCTTCTCGCAGATGATCCGTGTGTTGGACATCCTTGAGGACTACCTCATCCACAAACATTACCTCTACGAGCGCATTGATGGCCGCATCCGAGGGAACTTGCGCCAAGAGGCCATTGACCGATTCAGCAAGCCCGAGTCCGACCGGTGAGGCAGCTGGTGGTGTGATAGTACTTGCACTGGCTGATGGTTGAAGAGCGTGTATACTGAAGGGTTTTGTGGGTGTGAAAAAATAATTTAGTGTACATTTCATCAACAAATGTAAACATCAAAATTAACCATCTCATCCAACACCCCTCTCCTACCACCAGCTTTGTGTTTTTGTTATGCACGAGGGCGGGTGGTCTGGGCATCAACCTTACAGCAGCTGACACGGTGATCATCTTCGACTCGGATTGGAACCCTCAGAATGACCTGCAAGCCCAGGCACGCTGCCACCGCATCGGTCAGAAGAAGTCTGTCAAGGTGTACAGACTCATCACCCGCAACACCTACGAGAGGGAGATGTTCGATAAGGCCTCCCTCAAGCTGGGACTCGATAAGGCAGTCCTCCAGTCTATGGGCTCTTCCAAGGACATGAGTGTGGTGGGTGGTGTGGTGGTGATTGTGGTTTGGGGGTTATTGGGTGGTTGTTCAGTGGTTGTGTGGTTGTTGGGTGGTCATTGGGTTGTTTAGTGCATTGAAACTCCATCAATTCTTCCACCCAATTAAACCATCCATACCCAAACCTTGCAGCAAAATCAGTTGTCGAAGAAGGAGATAGAGGACCTCTTGAAGAGGGGAGCTTATGGAGCTCTGATGGAGGA
>OX387256.1:3190593-3213093 GCA_947562095.1 Branchellion lobata | reverse complement strand
CAGAGTACTTCAAGGTGATGGCTGTTGCTGCTGCTGCTGCTGCTATTGTTGCTGCTGCTGTTGTTTTTGCTGCTGCTGTTGTTGTTGTTGCTGCTGTTGGTGCTGCTGGTGCTGATTGGTGGTGTTTTTTGGTGGTTGATTGATTGATGATGGTGGCTGATTGGTGGTTGGATGGTTCAATTGGTTGGTTTTGTTAACTCATGCCTCTCTACCCACACGCAGGCCTTCTACCACATGTGCATGCGTGTGTGTCGCAGATTCCAGAGTGAAGAAGAAGGTTTGTTTAAAAGCTTTCATCTATTCATCCATCACTCCAATCATCTTTCATCACCCTTCGTCCATCATTCTTTATTCATCCATCAAATCACCCTTTTCTTCCTTCTACTCATCACCACCCCCCAACACCCCCACCTACAACAATCACTCCACCAACAACAATCACTCCACCAACAACAATCACTCCACCAACAACAATCACTCCACCAACAACAATCACTCCACCAACAACAATCACTCCACCAACAACAGTCACTCCACCAACAACAATCACTCCACCAACAACAATCACTCCACCAACAACAATCACTCCACCAACAACAGTCACTCCACCAACAACAGTGCACCCACCGAACAATCACTCCACCAACAACAATCACTCCACCAACAACAGTCACTCCACCAACAACAGTCACTCCACCAACAACAGTGCACCCACCGAACAACATGTACGTGTGTGTTGTCGATCACCGAGGAGCGCGCCAACCGCTGCCTCCTCCGCATCGACCTCCTCAACAAAATCCGCGAAAACATCCTCTACCACCCCAGGTGCCTTGAAACCACCATCATTCATTCATTCACCACCATCCATTCATTCATTCATTCACCATCAACACCACCATCCATTCATTCATTCATTCACCATCAACACCACCATCCTTCATTCATTCATTCACCATCAACACCACCATCCATTCATTCATTCATTCACCATCAACACCACCATCCTTCGTTCATTCACCACTATCACCAACATTCCTTCATTCATTCCTTCACCACTAACACTAGCATTCGTCATCAGTTTGCTTCGAATTTTCCTCAACTAACCACCCTTGACCTTCTAAGGACAAAACACATTTAACTTCCCATGTATCGGAATATCCAATTCCTCCCTTGCACGCAGACTGGATGAGCGTCTGTTGTTGTGTCAGGTGTCATCGTACCTGCCCGAGTGGTGGCAGTGTGGCCAACACGACAAAGACCTTCTCATCGGTGCTGCCAAGTATGTCTCTGTGTGTGTGTGTGTGTGTGTGTGTGTGTGTGTGTGTGTGTGTGTGTGTGTGTGTGTGTGTGTGTGTGTGTGTGTGTGTGTGTGTGTGTGTGTGTGTGTGTGTGTGTGTGTGTGTGTGTGTGTGTGTGTGTGGGTGTGTGTGTGTGTGTGTGTGTGTGTGTGTGTGTGTGTGTATGTGTGTATGTGTGTATGTGTGTGTGTGTGTGTGTGTGTGTGTGTGTGTGTGTGTGTGTGTGTGTGTGTGTGTGTGTGTGTGTGTGTGTGTGAGTGTGTGTGTGTGTGTGTGTGTGTGTGTGTGTGTGGGTGTGTGTGTGTGTGTGTGTGTGTGTGTGTGTGTGTGTGTGTGTGTGTGTGTGTGTGTGTGTGTGTGTGTGTGTCATTCACCCATCCAACTTTGATCCCTCCATTCACCAGACATGGCATCTCCCACACGGAGATGAACATTTTTCTCGACACCAACCTCCACTTCCACAAGTTCGCTCTACCCTCTGACTCCCACACCCCCTCCCACCACGACATGGGTTAATTGCGGGTGGTGGTGATGATGGCAGTGGTGGTGATGATGGCAGTGGTGGTGATGATGATGATGGCGGTGGTGATGATGGCGGTGGTGGTGATGGTGATGATGGTGGTGGTGATGAGGGTGATGATGGTGGTGGTGATGAGGGTGATGATGGTGGTGGTGGTGGTGGATGTTGTGGTGGTGGATGTTGTGGCTGTTTTGATGGGTTGTCTAACATGGTAATGCATCTTCACCTTGTATCACCTTCTATTACATTGCATCGTTAGTGGACTCGAACCCGGGATCTCCGACGGACTACAACGACTTGATGGAGAGACAGATGAAAGCAGCTGAAGAGCTGAAGAAGGAGGTGGTTGACCCTGAGGTCGGCGATTCAAATCCCACTCTCGCTCTCACCGTCAATAATGAGGTAGGGTATGGTTTATGTTTAAGTGTTACATGCTGGTGTTATAGTATGTATATGCAACATAAATATGTACGTACGCGCGCACACACACACACACGCACACGTACACGTACACAGGTGGACGAGTACAACGAGGTGAAGAAGAAGGAGGGTGAAGGGGTCAGGGAGGGTGGCAAGGAGGTACATGAGTCACAGGATGACGTCATTTCAGCCAAAGCTCCCAATGCTTGGCCCAAGGTCACTAAACATATATTTAACTGTTTTTGGGGCTCATCCATTACACGAATTTTTGTGGGCTTTTATTTTCTTCAATAACTTTTAGGACCGACTGATCATACATCGTTTGGAGTTGGTATGTCAGTGTGTCGAGACCGGCAGGTGGAGAACCAATCAGAGACACTCCCAACATTCGCTGTCCAATGGCGTCGACATGTGCTTCGACCAATCAGCTGCCTCTGCCAATTCAGGAGTCAGTGGTCATGACTACACACTCATCCACAACAACGCGGAGCAGGTGGATGGTGGTAGGATGGAGTGTTAAGATTCGTTAAGTTACAATGCTATCATCAATGACAAGTTTCATCATCACCCTTCTCTTCTAACCTCCCTCCCCTTTCAACTCTTTCAACCCCTTTCAACCCCCTCCAACCTCCCCTCTCAGCTGGATGGCCTCAAGTTAAAGTTGCAGAAGAGGCGCTTCAGGAGGTCGAGAGCCGAGATGGAAGCCGGCAGAGGTGAGTGGGAGTAAGGTAGCATGGAGAAGAACTGCTGACATGGCTGTTTATTTTGATTTTTCAAATGTTATTTCTGTCATATGCTTATTTATATCGTGATTATTTTCCATATTCTTCCTCATCATCGCCACCACTTCTTCCACCCACCCAGCACACAAGGGTTACCACGACAACGAAGGTGAGCCTCTGTCCTCGTCTTTCTCCGCAGACAACCTCCTCGACTACGAGTGCAACTTCCAACTGGTTTCTTGCTTTTTGTTACTTTTTATATATATTTTTTTCATTAAAAAAATTCACAATTTTGTTGTTGTTTTTTCAATAAAACCACCAGCAACAACCACCACATTCCACAACACCACCCCAAACATCCCTCTCTCCAACACAACAACAACACCAACACCTCTTCCTCCCTCCCCCCCCCCTCAGCAGCAGCAGTACCGCAAGCACGAGCAGCAGAAGCTGCTGGGGGGGCTAAGCATGCGCATCCCAGTGGTGAACACACGGGACGGCACTCGGCTGGTGGGTGAGGAGGCGCCCATGCTGAAGGACCTTGAGGCCTGGCTTGAGTGCAACCCTGAGTACCAGGTCGACAAGGAGGTCAGGGGGGTTGGGGGATTGGATGGTTGTGTGAGTGATTGATTGGGTGGTTGGTTGGGTGATTAAGTTCAGGCAGTGGGTGGGTTTGGTGGATGATGAGTAAGGAGTGAGATAGTGGGGTTGGAGTAAAGGTTAAAAAGGAAAAAATTCTTATTAATTTTATATTGTTCCTCCATTCCATCACTCATCCCCCATCCGCCTAGAAGGCAGGAGGCAGTGGAGGAGGAGGAGGACGCAGAGCAAGGGTAGACCCATGCAGGTTGAGTGTGGATGAGCTGACTGGTCGGGAGAACGTCACAGTAATCAACCGCAACACCGGTGGGTGGTGGGTGGTGGGTGGTGGGTAGTGGTTGTGGTGGTGGTGGTTGTGGTGGTGGTGGTGGTTGTGGTGGTGGTGGTTGTGGTGGTGATGGTTGTGGTAGTGGTAGTGGTAGTGGCGAGTGGTGGTGGTGGCGGGCAGTGGTGGTGGGAGGTTAGGATGAGCGGTGGTTGGTGAGGTGCTTTCGTGTCTTTATTTCTATATTAAAATTATAAATTCAATCTTCAGCTAATTTTTATTTCAATTATTTAATTATTTTTTTTTTTTATGTTTCACTCATCACCTCGAGCAGGCAAGAAGATCTCGGGCACCAAGGCTCCCATGCTCATAGATCTGCCCGAATGGTGACTCCACTTGCCCTCGTTTGCTTTTCTGCAACTGTTGAATTATTTCTCTTTTTTTTAATCTCATGATTCATTTTTCCTGAAACTCTTCTTGTTACTTAAAATTTCTCAAAATAAATTCACGTTTGTTGCCAGGTTGACCGCCAATCAGGGCTTTGACGTTGACGCGAAGTGGATGTCGGTGATCAAGCAGTTGGTGAGACAATAATAATAATATTATTATTATTATTATTATTATTATTATTATTATTATTATTATTAATTTTTTTTTGTATTATTATCTATATACTTAACTTATTTTTATTTAAAACAAATGAAAAGTATTTTTCCTAAGCCTCCATTCCACCACTTCCACCACGGCAGAACTTTTCAGACGAGTTGCAGGGTCGGGTGCAGGACCCCTTTTCTTGCAGAACCTCACCTCCCTCCAAGCTCCTGCCTAAGCCCTCACCACCACTCCCCCAGTCCTCTCCTCCCTCCTCCTCCACCAGTCTTCTAACTGCTTCCCCAAACTCCAACACCACCAACCCCCCTATCACCCCCTCCAACACCACACCTTCTAAAACCACCCCCACCAACAACGGAAAGATCCTTGTCATGCCACTCAACAACCAACTCTACCACTACCAGCCTGGCAACTCCAACCATAGCAACGGTAGTCAAGGCAACGAAGATGTCGCCCACGCAGCCACTGTCACCACCGCTGCTGCAGCAACCAACAACAACCTTCCCATCCACTTCACTCTCAACCAGTCCAATCTGGCACTCCTCAAACACGCCACCATCAAGATAAAACATAGCAACAATAATAATAATAATAACAACAACACCAATAACACTAATAATAGCAACAACGCCGCTTGCGTTAACAATAGCAATAATAATAATAATATCAATAATAATAATCTTCTAATCGGCAACAGCAAGCTGGGCAACAACGTGATAAGGGTGACCAAGGCTGTGGCCAACAACAACAACAACAACCACGAGGAGGGAGTCAGTGCTGTCACTACCCTCAGTAGTAATAATATAAACAGAAATAATAATGATAATGGCGACGAGGTGGGAGAGATGGAGGGTGTTCTGAAGGGCGAGGCTTTGTACGTGTGTGAAGGGGATGGCGGAAGCAAGAATGGGGGTGGGGGGGAAAGAACACTGAAGGTGGAGTGTGTTGGGGAAGATGGCGTTGGTGTCTGTAAAACAGGACATGGTGAAGGAGTGAGTGAAGAAAGGATGGAGAAGATAAAAGATGAAGATGGTGGGTGTGGCTCGTAGATGGCTTGCGTGTGATCGACGTGGCCTGCACGCTCCTTGAACTGTTCTTGCATCCCTTCACACAACCTTTGCGAGCTCGGCGACCTCGAGGTTGCCGAGGTCGTTATAACGTTTTGAATTCTTTTGGTTCGTTAAATCATTGACGCGATATTACTATTATCATTATTTTAATTATTCCACTCTAAATATTATTATTGATTATTTTATTATTATTATTATTATTATTATTTCACTCTTTATTATTTATTTTATTGCAATTTTTTGCGTTGCCATTGAACTGGTCAAGAACAGCAGGTCACACACGGTACAGCAGTGGTGGCGCTGATGCACCCTTATGCACTCACTCATTTGCCAAATCGTTCTTTGCAGCAATTTCCAACCTTATCCCGTTGTATTATTATTTTTTTTATTTTTTTCAAAATGATTTTTTTATTATCATAAACTTATCATCATCATTTCTTTGGTGTAGCACATTATTTTAATAATTGCATTATCATCGACACCACTGAGGACAGCTTTAACGGGTAATTTTGACTTGGTTTCGCTGTGAATAAAGATTTCAATGTCTTCTTTTTCTTAATTATAAGGCGCATAACTTGAACCAACAGTTCTAATCTAATTTAATCAAAGAATTTGCATAGCGCTAAATCCCGCTGTTCAAAAGCGCTCTGCTGCGAACCGTTTAAAAAAAGTTTCAAGAGCTTTACGAAAACAAAGAATTAATAGAGGTAAAGTTAGGAAAGAAAGTCGCCCAATTTTGCGTTCAAATTCTATTCACACTCAATCATCTTGTCCTTAATTGAATCACCAACTGAAGGTTAACGGAGTCATAACTTCCATTCAAACAACATCTCGACCGTTGGCACGGATCGTTTTTTCAGTTTATTGATTGCATATCGTCAGGTTCTCAAGACAAACATGATGTCACATGGCCCGAAGGTTACGAGTTCAACTGCTGCGAGTCCTGTCGACTCCCACCTACAGAACAGTCGCATGAACAATCGCAGCGATGATTGCTTGAGAAAGTTTAAGTGAAATCACACGAAAAATAATAAAATAAAAAAGTGAGAATAAGTGGAAGCATTAGTTCAACTGACACTTTTATATTAACGAAAAATTGGTTTACTATTTCAATGGGTATCTTTAGAAGAAATTATTTCACAAGTGTTTATATTAATGTTTAAAATAGCTATAAATAAATTAAAGTTAAGTGGCTTGGTTGGTGGCTAGGGTTGCATTCTAGTACACACATGGGGTAGCAAATAACAAAATACCGGGTATGTGTATACACGCCATTGCACGCAACATGCCATGTGGTAGACATGAGTAAACTCGCTTTGGTGACAAAATTATTGATGCTATATCTTAGAAATAAAATCATCTACAATTATTGAAGTATTTTTCCGTATAAATGATCATAAAGTTCAAAAAATTATTCATAGAATGCACTTTAAAGGAGGAAATACTGAGATGAGACTAGAGCAGGCGCCTATGTACAAGTCGGCCAACAAAACGCGTTGCATTTCGAAGAAGAAATCCATTGAAAAGGTTGAACAACTGAATACAATGAACGGTCAACTGAAACTAAGCAGGTGAGGGTTCAGTTACGTTCAATAAATCAATTAGACAACAAAAGAGTTATGAAAGCCAAGTGACACACCAGAGTGAAACGGGTCATTGAGTCACCATATCGGCAGTGGAATGATTTGAGGCTAGTTTACCAGCTCTACCGTAGTTAAACGATGCGCTATACAAATCGAATATATAGAATATAAAATGATTACATCGACATGATTATTAAGAAAAGTCATAATATATATTTGTATGTATGAGTACACATGTAAAGGTTGTAATAAGCTCTGACGCTACATTACTTGGCGTATATATTCTTCCACAGTATTTGTTAAATAAGGTGCTACTAATGGAAGTGCCATTGAAGCATGCGACAAGTGAACTTAAGAGAAGAACAGAGCGACAAGAGACAGTGTAAGGTGGCAACGATTGCAAGAGTACAATCCTTGAAGGCGACAATCCATCGATAAATTCATTGAAGTACGAAAAAGTTTCGAATGCAAAACTCAAAATGAATGACACAAAGCAAAAAAAAACTCAAAACTTTGTTTCTATTTTTACGGAAAACAAAAAAAAACGAATCGATTTATCGACTTTTTACACTGATTTGACGCAAAAACAAATGACTTAGAAAAATAGTAAAACTACAGGAATGTTCTGAGATGTTCTATTGAAAAAATAATACAAACGTGTAGCAAACATCAAAAAAATATGTTAAAAATAGATTAAAAAAACAATATAAAAAGGTAACTTAAAGTTGAAAAATAAAACAGAAAACAGTCGAAGGACTGAAAAGCGACACAGAGGAGGAATGAAAGGAGGAGAATGGAACAGAGACGCAACGTGGCACCACCGCAAACAACAAATCAAAAGGCAGGTCGTCTGCGCACAATTCCAGCGCTTCATATTTAAGTGTGGAATTTAATGTGTTTATTAATCTTCTACGCTAGCTTTATCGGTCGAGCCTGTTAGTAATTTGTATTCACTCTATTCTTATTACTATTATTACTACTACTACTAGAAATATTATTAGTAATATTTATAGTAATGAGTATTATTAATGCGTGTGCTAACTTGTGTAAGATTAAGCTGATTAAGGTGGTAGAGGTGGAATGGTGGAAGAGTGTAACGGAATGGTGTGAAGAACAAAAATGAGAAAAAAAACATAACGTTGATAATACAATTTTTGGGTTGAACAATGTTGCTTCATACTCCATAGTCCACTAGGGGAATGTGTGTGCACCATGGAAACAAGGAGGAGAAGATATTGACTAGGGAGTTCAGTGGCAAACAAAGGGGTAGTGAGATCTGGAACAAAGCTGCTCTTTGTCGTATGTACAAATAAATAAATAGAGGGATGAAAACTTGACAAATGAATGAGTAAATAGAAAGATGAAACTTAAAAAATAAATAAATAAATAAACAAATAAATAAATAAATAAACAAATAAACAAAAAATAACTAAACAAAAAATAACTGTAAAAAAAGAAGCATTCTTTAAATACATACTGTTGTATGCGAATACTTGCGAATGGATGGAAGTACTTGTGAGTACTTGAGTTTGAAAGATTAATATTGCCATTAAAGGTGGAATGCAGATATTGTTCCGGTTGGTGGTTGCTAGGTGGGTGGTTGCTAGGTGGGTGGTTGCTAGGTGGGTTGGAAGGTAGGGGGGTTGGAAGGAAGGTGGGTTGATGGGTCGGCGAATGGATGAATTGATGGATGAATTGATGAGTGAATAGATGAGTGAATAGATGTGTATAGGTTGTGTGTGTGTATGTGTGTGTGTGTGTGTGTGTGTGTGTGTGTGTGTGTGTGTGTGTGTGTGTGTGGGTATGGTGAATGGATGTGTATGATGAATGAATGTTTATAGAGTGTGTGTGTGTGTATTTGTGTGTGTGTGTGTGTGTGTGTGTGTGTGTGTGTGTGTGTGTGTGTGTGTGTGTGTGTGTGTGTGTGTGTGTGTGTGTGTGTGTGTGTGTGTGTGTGTGTGTGTGTGTGTGTGTGTGTGTGTGTGTGTGTGTGTGTGTGTGTGTGTGTGTGTGTGTGTGTGTGTGTGTGTGTGTGTGTGTGTGTGTGTGTGTGTGTGTGTGTGTGTGTGTACAGAAACAACGGATAGAAAGATGGATGAAAGATGAAAAAAAGGTCTGTAAAAGGAATGAAAGAGGAGTGAGAGAGAGAAATGAAAGAATGATGGACGGAAGCAGTGGATAAAGGAATGGTGACAGCGATGGAACGTGGAAACATGCACAAGCAACAAGGAAGATGAAATGATCACCATTGCCTACGTGCAATTGATGGAAGGATGGAAAAATTAATGAAAAGAAAGGTCGTGAATAAATAACAGAAATAATAAACACTACAGGTACATATATATGTAAGTGATATATATATAAATATATAAGTGATATATAGTCTATCAAGCGGAAGAAGGAGGAAGGTTCACAAAAGGGTGACGTCACTGCTCGACACGTCATCAGTCCTGGCAGCTGCACTGCTGCACGTGCTGCTCGAGTCCTCGATGTAGCTGTTGTTGTTGTTGAGGTTGTTGTTTATGTTGTTGTTGAGGTTGTTGATGTTGATGTTGCTGTAGTTTATTTTACCGAGGTTGTTGCTTTGTATGTTGATGTTGTTGTTGTTACTTGAGTTGTTTATTGTATTGTTATTGTTGTTGTTGAGTGTCATAGCAACGACTAGATTGCCGTTATTGTTGTTGTTGGATGTAACTAAATTGTTGTTATGTTGGTTGTTGTTGTGTTGGTTAGGGACTGATATGTTGTCGGTGGTGATGGCCGTTGATGACGTAGCAGATGATGACGATGACGATGACGACGACGATGACGTGGTTGTCGTGGTGACGGTGTCGTCCAGGTACTTCTCAATGGACCTTCTACGGGCATTCATGAAGAAGTTCACCACCGTTGACACCTGATTAGTGCATGGGTGCGTGCATGCATGCATAGGTGTGTGCATGCATGCATGGGTAGGTGCATACATTCATGGGTGTGCGCATGAATGAATGGGTATCTGCATGCATGCATGGTGGATGGATGGAACATATCCTATTAAATTGAAGATAGGATTGTATAGAATTGAAAAGAGTGAATTGGATTGGAGGAATGGGATAGCTCAGATAGGGCATTGAAAGGAACCTTGAGGCCGAGTTGTTCTGCTATGGTGGCCTGGATCTCCTTGCTGGGCCGCTTTATCTCCTGTGCCAGGTCGTCCGTCATTATAGACCCGCCAAACGCCCATTAAGTCAAATATAACCTCCATTGATCACCCAAGCAAGCTGATCACCCAAGCAAGCTAATCACCCAAGCAAGCTAAGCACCCAAGCAAGCTAATCACCCAAGCAAGCTAATCACCCAAGCAAGCTAATCACCCAATCAAGCTAATCACCCAATCAAGCTAAGCACCCAAGCAAGCTAAGCACCCAAGCAAGCTAATTATCCAAGCAAGCACTTAAAGCACCTTGAAGATGGCAACCAGAGTCCTCCGTTGGATCTCTGTGAAGACCATGCGGGGCTTCTTGCAGCCTCCTGTCACGCCCCCCTCCCTGCTGCTGCTGCTACTTCTCTTGCCTGAGAAGGGGGTTGTGAGAGTTTGAAGGAGTTCATGGAGGTTTGAGAATAGTTTTTGAAAATGTTGTGAAAAGGGTGATGGTGGGGGAGGGAGGTGGTTTGTATGGTGGTGGTGGGGGAGGGAGGTGGTTTGTATGGTGGTGATGGGGGAGGGAGGTGGTTTGTATGGTGGTGATGGTGGGGGAGGGAGGTGGTTTGTATGGTGGTGATGGGGGAGGGAGGTGGTTTGTATGGTGGTGATGGGGGAGGGAGGTGGTTTGTATGGTGGTGGTGGGGGAGGGAGGTGGTTTGTATGGTGATGATGGGGGAGGGAGGTGGTTTGTATGGTGGTGATGGGGGAGGGAGGTGGTTTGTATGGTGGTGATGGGGGAGGGAGGTGGTTTGTATGGTGATGATGGGAGAGAGAGGTGGTTTGTATGGTGGTGATGGGAGAGGGAGGTGGTTTGTATGGTGGTGATGGGGGAGGGAGGTGGTTTGTATGGTGATGGTGGGGGAGGGAGGTGGTTTGTATGGTGATGATGGGGGAGGGAGGTGGTTTGTATGGTGGTGATGGGGGAGGGAGGTGGTTTGTATGGTGGTGATGGGGGAGGGAGGTGGTTTGTATGGTGGTGATGGGAGAGGGAGGTGGTTTGTATGGTGGTGGTGGGGGAGGGAGGTGGTTTGTATGGTGGTGATGGGGGAGGGAGGTGGTTTGTATGGTGGTGATGGGAGAGGGAGGTGGTTTGTATGGTGGTGATGGGGGAGGGAGGTGGTTTGTATGGTGGTGATGGGGGAGGGAGGTGGTTTGTATGGTGATGGTGGGGGAGGGAGGTGGTTTGTATGGTGGTGATGGGGGAGGGAGGTGGTTTGTATGGTGATAGTGGGGGAGGGAGGTGGTTTGTATGGTGGTGATGGGGGAGGGAGGTGGTTTGTATGGTGATGATGGGGGAGGGAGGTGGTTTGTATGGTGGTGATGGGGGACGGTGGTGATGGGAAAGATGTTTGTTTCCAGCACCTGGAGAAGTTGCTGATGGTGAAGAGGAAGATGCAGACGACACTGATGAAGATGATGAAGAAGCTGATGATGACGACGACGACGACGAAGATGATGATGGTGCTTGGGTCACTTTGGATTCGGTAGTTTCTTGACTGGTGGACGACACTGGAGTTATGTTGATAATTAGAAACTTAATGATTTGAATAGTTAATTATTTAACTAAAGTTCAAAAAATTGATAATTTAATATCGCGTTTATTTATTTAAACAACAACGACGATAGCGATTGACAACAACAACAACAACAACAGACAAAAAAGTCCTCCACCGTTGGCACGCATCTACAGGGGCGCGCAAGCAGTGCCTACTTGGGGGAAAAAGCAGCGCTGGAAGCTGTTTTGAAGTGGCTAGAAAGTGAAAATGATTGGCACAGAGCGGTCATTGTCTGTGATTGCAAATCACTAGTTGAAGCCACAGGCAATCCACACCAAGCCAACCCGACCATTGTCACTCTTCAACGGTCCATTGCCAGAATCATTTGCTCCAAAAAGTTACTCATCGTCTGGGTCCCTGGACCCTGTAACATTTGGGGCAATGAGCTGGTGGACTCAGAAGCCAAACGGGGATCCACTCCACCGCAACCTGCCAAGCGGCACTTGGACCAAAAGACCAGAAAAACGGTGATACATCGGGAAAACAGACCACTCCCAAGCAGCTACCACCATTTCCTGAACCTATACACCACCAAATCAAGGAGAGCACCCTTAACAAGAGGAACTGATTGATCTGGTCAGGTTCCGTAGCAAACACCACCCAAGCCTTCGCCGATGGCTGCACCTCACAGGAAAAACAGAGTCTGACTTCTGTCGACTCTGTGAGGAAGAGGTCGAATCAGCCGAACACCTCTGGCTCAATTGCCCAGCTTTCGAAAGGGCCCGCTTCTGCCACAATATCGGGACCTCCTATGATGAACTTGTGCGCCTTCCACACCAGCTTCAGCGCATCTGAAGACTATCCTCAGGCGCTTAAGATAAACAACATACATACATACAACAACAACAACGGCAACAACAACAAAAACAAAGACAAGTACTGCCACGGACCACACAGTCTCAGTTGAGCCATCCGCTCGGACTCGGGTTCGGCCAGCCAGCACCACATGCGACGGAAGGTCTCCCTTCCCGACTTGAGCTTGCTCCAAGGCTTGGGGTTCCGAAGCAAGTCACTCAACGTACCCTGACTCCGACCTAGCACCTGGTCGCCCCAGTGGTGATGGTGAGATGTGGTTTGCTTGTGGTGGTGATAAAACATATTACTGTTATTGCCATAATAATAACAAAAATAATAACAATTATTATTATATTTAGTATATTATAATTATTATTATTATATTTATTATATTATTATTATTATAATCAGCATCATCAATCATCATCATCATCATCATCATCATCATCATCATCATCATCATCATCATCAGCATCATCATCATCATCATCATCATCATCATCATCATCAGCATCATCATCATCATCATCATCATCATCATCATCATCATCATCATCATCATCATCATCATCATCATCATCATCATCATCCTCCTCCTTGCAAAGCGCTGAAGCTTCGTAATAAAAACAATGGATAACCTGTTGAGCAAAGACGGCCTGGGGAATGCTGTACTTTTTGAGTTCATTGCTGATCTTGTGCGCCACCTCCCGAGTGTTGATCTCTTCATAGTTGAGGTGGCTCGAGTCTGTCGTTGACGATGGCTGCTGATCGTGTGAAGTGTCAGAGGGGGTAGTGGTGGTGGAAGAAAGAAGAGTAGCGGGTGTGTTGTTGTTGGTGGTCACAGGAATGATTGGGTTTGATTGCTGGGGAAGCTGAGAGGTGTTGAGTGATTGGAGGATGTACGAAATGCCGGGGGTGGCTTGGTTGATGAGTTGGATCTTTTGTAAACCATCAATTCCTTTTGGAGAAAGAGATATGATGGGAAGGTTGGTGGTAGATTTGTTGAGATTGGAAGTGTCAATGATGGCATAGGTGAGGTTGTTCTGGAGGTTGGAAAGGTTCATCCAGTTCTGCTTGACTGCTTGAGCTTTTGAAGCCTCATCGGCCTTCTGAGTCAGTAGTTCTCCTGGTTCGAGAGACGAAAGATTATTTTTGAGGAGCTGAAGACCTCCGGAGTCAAGATCTTTCAGCAGCTTGTAGCAGGGTGTCTCAGTAGAATCGTTTGGCAGCTGGAAAGATGGAACATCAAGGTCAGAGAGAAGATTGGTGGTCATGTCTGCATGGGAGGCTGTTTGGTTGTCAAGAGGACTCGCGATCTCGTATGAAGCAGTCTCCGTGTTCAGTGCATTGACTAGGTTGCAATAGTTCAGAGAAGCTTGATTGACGTTTTCTTTAGACAAAGCGTCTGCGTTCTTTGAAACATCCTCCACTTGCGGTTCACAGTTGATGCATGACAAATCGAGGGCTATTCCAGACGTGGGGATGAGTTTGAATACGTCCATGTTTTCTAGGTTTGTGGAAGAATAGTCAGCGTCAAAAGAGATGGAAGAGGAGTCGGTTGTAGCCTTGTTAGGCGACTCACTCTGCTCCATTCTCAGAGCATTTAAGTGACAATAAATAAATCGATCAAGATTTTTCAAAAAATAATTTATAATAAAAATAAAAAAACGACTCGTAAATGCAATCCAAAAGTTTGAGACTAGAAACAAGCGGCGATCAATGTATCGATTTTCAACAGAACCTACACTTGGTAAACTTCAACGGCCATGATGGTGATAAAGGCCATCATAATGTATCTGCGACAGCAGCAAGCCGCAAGCATCAAGATGGCGTACACTTAGTCGCTCCATTTCACTTTCCATCCAGATCACTTTTTTTAAATATTCTTTTATTATGTCCATTACTTAGCACCCAAAATATCTTTTATTCTCTTTATATTAGAAATGAAGATTTTTTTTGAAATTAAAAAATGTTAGATGCCTTTTCAAAGTAATATTAAATTATTTTTGAAAAAAACTTCTTGTTAAATTTTATTATAAATACATTTCAACTTTCAACATATTAAAATATCCAAATTGGAAAGAATCTATGAAAATTTATATATAAAAACAGCCATATCAATATAATGGCGAAGTATACATTTTTGCACTTATACTTCTTACTAAATTAACTTTTATACCTAGTTTTATACATTCTAGCGATAATAAAGTTATGTTTGTCTATGCACTCTATCATGGCTCTTGTTGACACCTCTGATTCGTTTTGCTCAATTTCTGTGGAAGATCAGTTACTTTTATTGGATTTAAAGTAAGAATGTTTATAATTCAATCTTTCTAAACTTATATTAATAAAATTATTTGCAGAAAAAGGCAGGCATGCAAATTTGAATTACCCAAAGTGAATGTGAAAGTGAAAGGAACAAATGACAAAAGTGAAAAAAAGTAATTAAATCAATTTATTGAGCATTGTTAAAAATATTTTCAACAATGAAATTAATTTGTGTGAAACCGTGAGGTTAATGCCACTGGGAAAGTATTCATAATTTTATTTCTTAAAAGGCAAGTGTCAGAAAGGCCTATCATCTCTGCCATCAAGTTTTCTGGTTTATGCAACTTTCTGGCAGTGGCAGACGACATAAAACAGTTGCACATTTTGAAGTTACAAGATGGCGCTTGGGCAGTTTTTAACTCCAGGTTAATAATTTTTGTGTTAATAAAAATTCGACATTTCAATTTTTACTTTCTTTTGTTACAAAACAGATTGATTCCAAAAAGAAGCACATCTTTAATTTTTACCAAGGATGAAAAGTGGATTTTAGTTGCTGATAAATCTGGAGATGTTACAAGGTAGGAATAATTACTTCCCAAACCTACAAGGCTAAACACCATACTCATACCACGTTGAAAACTGCTCTTTCTACCCATTCATCTCACCGACCACCCACCCATCCAACCAACCACCATCTCAGGTTCAGTGTTTCGGATGTGGAGCACCCTGCTGACATGGTGGCTGGACATCTGTCCATGCTGCTCGACCTTGTGACTTAAAATTTTTATTCAAATTTATTTTCTATTTCATATTTAAAATAAAACAATTCTTAGTCGGAATTAATATTATATTGATCGAAAATCCAACAATTGCTGTTATTTTCCAGTTAATATTACCAACTCCATGATAAATAAATAATATTAGCAACTAGAATAATTTTCACTTTGTTTTCAATTGAGGTCATTTTACTTTTTAATTACTCCATCTTTTGGAAGACGTTGCTAGGCAATGACGCCTACTTGGCAACGTGTGATCGAGATGAAAAGGTCAGGATCAGCCACTACCCTAACTGCTACCACATACACCACTTCCTCCTTGCGCACACAGAGTTATTTTCATTATTCATTAATTATTCAATTTGCCCTAATTATGATAAGATTTTTTATAATATAATAATATTAATTAATTAAAGATGCAAAAACACACCCTTCTTTACTTTTTCATTGCCATTTTCACTTGTACAGTTACGTTAGTCAAGTTGTGCCTCTGGACACTCAGGGCCTTCTCTTGTCTGCATCAGGGGTGGTTGACGTTTCGCCTTCCTTGCTCCTTCAGACCACATATTAAAGCCACTCAAAATTCTGCTTTCCAAACATACATTAATAATTGTTCATTATATTTCTGATGTTTAATAATAATAATTATTATAATTATTATCACCGCATCACGGTACAGGACGGCAGGGTGATATTATGGGACTATGAGCAAGGCCAACAACTTTCCTGTCTTGACACTCACATTCACCTTGACGCTAGACCCAGTGTCGTCTGCAGCCAAACTGTTCCCAACCAATCAGAAAAGGACAATCCATGTCGTGGTTGTGACGTAATAAAACTGACCTCTTTTCCAACCGGTGGAGTCGTGGCTGTTGCTTTCAATAGACGGGAGGAGTTAATGTTATTGAAGTGCTATGAAGAAGAAAATAATAATAAAAATAATAATAATAATAATAATAATAATAATCATAATAATCATAATAATCATAATAATAAATCAAAATTCCATTTAAGGCATCTTTCAACAACCACCCTCCCTCACAAAATAGCTTCTATTTCCTGCATCAACTTTCGCTTATACGTCCTAATGTACACTAACAATTTAACTAATGATAGTGACAATAATAAAAATAATATTAAAAATAAAAAAAATAATAATAATAATAGTAATAATAATAACACTAATTCCACATTTAAACTGATGGCTTATGAGACTGACCCGCAAGGAAAGGTGTCGATGGATGATGTTCCTCAGTCGATTGTTTGATCACTATTGCATCAGTTCACAATATTCATTCCCTGAACTTTTGCTACTAGCTCCACCTTATTTAATTAAAATTAAATGTTAAACCTTTTCTTTCAGGCCTCTTCACTAAAATATTTTTCAATGATCTCACACCATTTCAGCTCGTTGCCAGTCAAGAAGCCAGCGATGTGCTGGAGCAAGCCAACGAAATTTTGAGCGCTATTCCAAGTGGGTGCCTTGGTGGATTAGTCTTGATTATTCATTAAATCTTTAATATGATAATTTTTCAAAATAATTAATGACTAATAGTATTGTTACATGTTTCAAAAACATAGTTTAGCTTTTCAACACTTCTCCCACTTCTAATCGCTCCTCCCACTTCCAACCACTCCTCCCACTTCCAACCACTCCTCCCACTTCCAACCACTCCATCAACTTCTCACCACTCCATCCACCTACCTATAACCACCCCACCCGCCTATAACCACCCACCTCCACAGTGACGTCACCAAAGGAAGAGCACAGGCTGCACAAGGTGCACATTGACAACATTAGCGAGTACGTGGAGAGGAAGAGGAGCAGAAGGAGTGCAGACGAAAAGGTCCATCACGCGCCACCAACAGCCTTCGCCCATAACTAATTACTCAACGTTTTTTTTATTTTTATTTTTTGTTGAACATTTTTTTTTCAGAAATCTAAAGAGCTAGAAAAACGATCAAAGAAAAATGAAGAGGAAAATGAAGAAGAGGAGGAGGAAGAGGAGGAGGAGGAGGGTGATGGAATGACTGTCGAGTGCTCATGAATACAGAGTGAACAAGAGGTACATACATAAGTCAATTGGGGGCCCGATCATTCCTAAAAGTGCAATTAAGTTCCATTTGGAAAATTAATGTCGAAAGTGAAATTGAATTCTTTTCTTGGAAGGATTGTCAAAACCAAATTATATTTATAAAATTAATCTCCAAAATAAAAGTGAATTCTGTTTTAAATTTAATTCTGAGAAAAGTGGTTTTTGTTAAAATTGAGAAGTAAAAAGATCTTGAGTTCTTTTGATCCCTTCGCGGCGCTGTGCCACTGCTTGCAATATCAAAAAAAATTAGAAAATAAATCTTATTTTGCAAGAAAGTTATGATCTTTGTTAGATAATGTTCTTTTTTTTAAAAAAAAACGAACTGTTTCATTCTTCTCCTAACTGGCGTGTTGACCAAAAGAAAGTAATATAAAAAATTAACTAAAATTAACAATCAAAAACTAAAACAATAGATAAAAGTAATGAAGCAGTAGGCAGTGGAGGTGGCGTAGAGCGGTTGCGATGCAAAGAATGCGGACGGACTGACTCATGCAGTTGCGAGTGGTGGGCCTCCCCGGGTGATTTAAGGGGCAGTGGAAACGGAGTGCTTGGTCGGCGTTCCTGCCTTCTTTATGTCCTTCTAATTCCGCCTTAAGTCACCGCAGCATCTGTCTGTGCTGCTGTGCAGCTAAGTCCTGGTCCATAAAGATCTCTAATCTTGAGGCACAATTGTCGCCATTAAACTTAAACGAATATTAACTTCCAGTTGATTGCCAGCTCTGTGTTTAATTGCTCGCCATCGTCTGGTTAATTTACAGTTTCATATTTTTATTTAGACGTTTTGTTTTGGTCCGTTTAATCTTTTTTATATCTTACATTTATTTTAACACTCACCTCAATTTCAGAAACATTATTTTTCTGCTTCTATAAATCTATATTTCATTTTTTCATTTTTCTTTTTTTTTTCTATTTTTTTACTACCTTTTTCTTTTTTTAATTTTTTATAGCTTAAAAATCCTCATAATCCCCTCATACACCTTTCAAACTAATTCAAAACGCGTGCCACATTACAAATATAAAAAAACTTTGAAAACCCATACTAGTTACAATTGAAATTAGACAAGTGCTAGAAATACTAAAAATAAAAATACTTATAGATAAAAGAATAATAATAGTAATAAAAGTCTTAAAAAACTATTATTATTTTGAATTTTTAAAAAAATCTTGAACAAAAAAAACAATTGAGAATTCGATTTACCTTGAGAATTTCTATTTAAGCCTCCCACACCTACACGGCATGTAACACGGCGTGAAGGCGGCACCACAATGGCAATGTAACCTCAGTGGATGAAAAGATGGCCCAAAACAGCAGTCTTTTTTGTGGAATTTCAAAGAATTTTTATTTAAATTGTTTTTAAAAATTAACTTTTGATAGGAAAAGCACATGGTTTGTTGTCATAAAGAACGCTTAATTGCTCTCGAGAGGAAGGCAAGACTCACGGAACGGATGTGAGTTGGCAATCAAGCCACGATAGCAACAATTAACCTCCGATCAATGCTTTCTTTCACCGGCTCAAGAGGAGATCAGCAGTTTGAAAACTAAAAATTTTAAAGAGTTTTTTACATAAAAAATGTTGCTTAAAAATACCTTTTAATTTTACATTAAAACGATCATTGTTTCGTATTAAAAAAAACGATATTTTTAATTTAAAAGAAATAGGTTGTTTTGCATTCTACCAAATGAAAACAATAGCTTCGCTCATTAGCAGTAGTCTCCTCTTTCTAAGCCTGCTCATCTGAAATGCAATTAGACGAATTATTCATAGATTGTGAAATCAGAAATCGAATTTGAAAATCGAAATTTCAGAAATATGCCCGTAGTTGCCACTGCAATGCGACACAGCCGTGTGTGTACGTCTGGTTGATCAAACCAATGTGTATTTTTATTTTTTAGCTTTTAATTTTGATGAAAATATTTTGATCAGATTAGACTCCGATAATTTTGCAAGACCTGCTCAGCGGTCTAGTGGTTGGTTTAGTCAAATTTTTATTAAAAATAAGCCCTCAAACAATTCATTTTTAGTTTCACAACTTTGGGGAATTATCTTTCAAGATAAAGTCGTAAACTTGTTTTTTAAACATAAATTCAAGAAAAGGAAAAAAGGCAATCTTGTAAAACGGAAAATGAACTCAAAAATCGAAAATGAAAAGCAATAAAGATGAAAAAACGATAAGAAAGAAGACCATTAGGCAGATTTAAAAGCGGCTTCATGGCTTGGAGGGTTGACTTGATTGCAAAAATGAAATAAACTTTAATTCAATTTAAAAAAAAATTAAATTCAATTTAAAAAATGACTTTGCGTGTTTCATTTGCACATTAGTGGAAGCGAACGTGTTAAAAGGAACTTTGGTTTTCCAATTTTCTGAATGAGAAATTGGAAGAAATCACCATGAACCCGGGGTGTCTGATCTTAATATAAAACAAAGGCGACGAGAGCTTAAAAACAATTGAATATTTGAAAATTTAAAAGTTAATTTAATTCATTTTTTAAGTTTGATAAACATCCGACAAACCTTCATGAATATATAATATGACTGAATCATAATTCTTGCTAAATAAATTTTCAGTTTTTGAAATCCTCAAAATTGCTGAATGAAGAATCACAAGGGGAAAAGATTCAACTCTTCAAAAGCTTGCATTTTTTCTAATCTAATCTAATAAAATCATTTATATAGCACTGTGTGTTTTGCAAGTTTCAAAGGGTTGAAAACATTCTCAATCAATCAATCAATCACTCAATCAACCAATCTCTCAACCAACCAATCAATCAATCAACCAATCTCTCAACCAACCAATCAATCAATCAACCAATTTCTCAACCAACCAATCAATCAACCAACCAATCAATCAATCAACCAATCTCTCAACCAATCAATCAATCAATCAATCAACCAATCAATCAATTTGTAACGCGCCTTTTAGCCCTATGTTCAAAGGCGCTTCTATGAAAAAGGTTTTACTCACTGTGGGCTACTGGAGAACTGGACACTCTAGGACGGCATCTGTACTTTTATTTAGTTGCCGCCTTTAGAACTCAAAGCTGGGCTCGCTTGAAATATGAAACAGAGGAGTGGAATCGTCAAATAGCGACGATGACTTCTACCTCTTTGAACCATGCTTTTGTTATCATTTCTCGACACCCACATCACACAATCAACTCACTAAGTAATGTAACCACAACCAAGTCAAATTACCCCCTTTGATAAAAATAACGACTTAGAATATGGGAACACAGAGATATGATAAAAACTTATATAAAATAAATCGGCGTGTTGATAAATTATAAAGTTAAGCTGATGAGCAGATGAAAGTGGCACGGGCGGTTTATGGGGCGTTCCTTGAAAGATTGATGCGAGAGCACGGTGGGTAGGGATGGAGCAATGGAAGGAAAGGACCTCTGAAGGAGGCATGGAAACCTTGGCTCCACCAGGGAAGAAGGGATGGAAACCTTGACTCCACCAGAGAAGGAGGGATGGGAACATCGACTCCACCAAGGAAGGAGGGATGGAAACCTTGACTCCACCAAGGAAGGAGGGATGGAAACCTTGACTCCACCAGGGAAGGAGGCATGGAAACCTTGACTCCACCAAGGAAGGAGGGATGGAAACCTTGACTCCACTAGGGAAGGAGGGATGGAAACCTTGACTCCACTAGGGAAGGAGGGATGGAAACCTTGACTCCACCAGGGAAGGAGGGATGGAAACCTTGACTCCACCAGGGAAGGAGGCATGCAGCCAAAAATGAAACGAATAGAACTAATTGTAGATCATTTTCGTCTGAAAAAATAAAATTTTTGTAAATAAATTTTGGGCGCAGGCTGTTCCCTTCGTAATTTAGCTCTAGAAGCCAGTTATTTCTGTTTTGATTTCACTATAATATCTTTTTTTCTTCGATTTGGTAAGATTTAAGACATATATATATATATATATAAATAAAATCTTATTAAATGTATTTTATTCATTAAAATAAAGTTAATGGAGTTACACTGACTTCTTTGAATCAATGCAAATGATTTTAAAACGCTGATGAAAATTGATCAAACGCGTTTCGTGGAAACTCGAGGTAAAATGCTCACTTTTATTGAACTAAGGGCTAAAAATCAAAAATTGGAGAGTAAATTGAAAAAGGATTAAATGTTGGAAAGGATGAAAAAAATGTACGAAATGAAATCAGACGAATACAAAACAAGCGGATAGTTAAATAAATTGAAATGGAAGTTGTAGATGAAGAGGGCATAGAATTAGAATAAATAACGAAAGCGACGGATCGATTTTTCTTTGAAAACTCCTTAAAATTCATTTCATCTTCTTTGCATCAAGGAAGGATGAAGCGCTAGAGAATAAGCGGCTTCGTCCGCCTTCCATTTTTAAGTGACTTTTTTTCTTCTAAATTAACTTTTTCATTTTCAAATTATCTTTTTTCTTTTTTAAAGATTTAAAAAATATTTTTTCAAAATTTTATTTTTCCATTTTAAATTATTTTTTTCAATGAAAATTTATTTTTTTATATTTTGAACTTATTTACTTTTTTTTGATTTTCCGGCCTAAATTCAAATTACTTTTTCGTTTCTCTTCCATTTCGAATCGAAAATTTTGGTTTATTTTTGACTAAGATACTAACTTGTAACTGAGCAGGCATTTTGAATGAATGTTTAACACTAAACAATAATTTTTCGAACTGTTTTTTATATAAAAATATTTAAAAAACGCTGGGAATGATGAAATAAAAAAAAAC
>OX387256.1:3158093-3185593 GCA_947562095.1 Branchellion lobata | reverse complement strand
TGTTGTTTCGACGCACACACACCCACACCCACCAAAGCCGATGGCCACGCAGCGAGGCGGCATATAAAGGGAAGCAGGGAGGAGGGTTCAATGTGTCTTTGTTGCATGCTACGTTCCTAGTGTTGTGCAACTTCACCTTGAACTGGAAAGTGTCGTATCCCAAGAACCACTGTAATAAATTTGTGGTGTTGTTGGTTAGTGTTGGTGTTGATGGTGTTTACGTTTGATGGTGTTGTTGATGTTGTTGATGTTGTTGGTGTTGTTGTTGGGGGTGTTGTTGATGTTGTTGGTGTTGTTGTTGGGGGTGTTGTTGATGTTGTTGGTTTTGGTTGGGGTGTGGTTGGGGGTGTTGGTGTTGGTTGGGGTGTGGTTGGGGGTGTTGGTGTTGGTTGGAGTGTGGTTGGGGGTGTTGGTGTTGGTTGGGGTGTGGTCTGTGGTGTTTTGGATGGCAGTGTAGATGGCTAATGAAATAGTTCGTTGATGAATATTTTTTCAAAAAAAAGTTATCTTTATTGCGCTTTTTATATAGAGTTTTTTTCATAAATTCAACATCAAACTATCCATAGAAACCTCATAACTTCAAAATAATTTTTCAACAGATATACATTTTTAACCAACCTTTTTCAACCCCTATAACTTATGCACCCTTTTTAGATCTTCCATAATTTTGTAGACCTGCGAATCTTTAAATAGCGCCAATAAAGCATCCAATTTTCCAATAAAAGTTTTGATGGTCCTTACACCTGAGTTGTGGTGCCGGCGTGTTTGCTTTTGTGGCCCTTGCGGGCGTTAAGGAGTCTGTAAAGTTAAACTATGATTGATGGATGGATGGTGGGTGGGTGGATTGATTGATGGATGGATGGTGGGTGGGTGGATTGATTGATGGATGGATGGTGGTGGGTGGATTGATGGATGGATGGTGGGTGGGTGGATTGATTGATGGATGGATGGTGGGTGGATTGATTGATGGATGGATGGTGGGTGGATTGATTGATGGATGGATGGTGGGTGGATTGATTGATGGATGGATGGTGGGTGGGTGGATTGATTGATGGATGGATGGTGGGTGGGTGGATTGATGGATGGATGGTGGGTAAAGTTATAGAAAAATCCGGCGTTTAATTTTATAACTTCATAATTTATTATATAAATTTGATTTTATTCTGTTGTATGAAATTTTCTTTCATATCAATAAAAGTTAGTTAAACACGTAAATATTACATACGTATAACTTATCGCCATAATATAATTTGTTTCGTGCAGAATGAGACGTTATAGGGCCATGTTTATTTTGTTTTATTTTTATTGTCTTCATTGAAACAAATGCAGACAGACGCTGGAAATGGCACAGAACATGGTGAACAATGGAAATAATAGAAAAAACTAAAATCAACAATAACCGAATGTCATAAGAATTGTCGTGTCCGTTGCAAGAGATCAAAAACTGACTATAAAATCAAATTAACGAATCTCAAAAATTGAGAATTGAGTCAGAGTTTATATTGAATGACTAATTAGGGATGATTCATCAAATCAACCAAAATGTTACTAGGAATCTAAGAAATTCGAAAGCAAAAATGTCTATCAAATCAAATTGATGAGTTTCAGAAGTTTAAAATTGAATCATAACTTAAAATCACATAATATAGTTATTGGAATTTTTTTTCAAGTTTTTTTTTTCAAGTTTTTTCTTCTTCAGCCATTCCACCTATTCAAACGAAGTCTGTCTGGATACGAAAATTTCTTGCTATGCCTTTAACTCACCCTCACTTTCTAGTTGAGTTAGTTGGCAAACGTATTCTTGTAGCCGTTGGTTAACGATTTTAATAAAATGTCTCACTTGCCCAGTCATACCTCATATAACCTGGTTAGTCCGTCTGGATGTCACTATACCTTGCAATTCTTCTCAACACTTGCTTACTTTTTCTATATAGCCGTTGGTTGATGATTTCACTTTGTTGAATACATTTCAAACGAAAAGTGGTGGATTTGGCACTTTATACAAAATCTTTTTAAAATCTTTGTTATCAGTAAAAACTATAACTCTTAGATAAATATAAATTTTTGATAACTAATATTTGAAACTCTAACTTTGAAAGTCAATAAAATAAGTTTGAAAAAATTAAAGTGAAGTAACGGCTCTACACGCTTTCGCGGAAAATAAAAAAAGTTTCAGCTACGTAATTGTGGCTTAAATTCTGAAGCAAATTTTTGTATTTGTGTATAAAAGGTTAATTAAAATGGTGTTGTTGTGGCCTCGAAACACTACGGAGTTATTGCCACTATAATAATATTCGTATTTGTATTGTATTGTATTGTATTGTATTGTATTGTATTGTATTGTATTGTATTGTATTGTATTGTATTGCATTGTATTGTATTGTATTGTTGATGGTGTTTTTGTTGTTGGTTGGGATTTTGTTGTTGGCGTTGTTGGTGGTGATGTTTAAGGGCACAAGCAAGCAGTTAAACTCAGTGCTTTCGACTTTTTGGTTTGAAATTTATTCTCGCATTTCAACTTATTTTTCAAACATTTTTCAAATCTGTTCATTTAATTTTTCTTATTTTATTTAAATTCAAATAAACAATTTAAAAAGAGTAAAGTAAAGGTTAATTTTCAAAAAGTTTAGCAGCGAAATTGTTCTATCGACACTTTTCTTGTGGGGGCAGTATAGATTTGCTGGCGTGGCAAGCAATCACCAGCTCACGCCACCGCGGGCTTCTGCCTCCTCTTAAACACCAATGTGCCATCTTTATGCGCTTCTGAGACATTTAAACACGGAATAATTTATCTCTTTCATTCTTTATTTCAAACACAAAATATTTTTAGTCTTTGGATTTTATTTTTTTTTAAATTGCTGGTCAGCCTTTCTTTTGGACACCTCTTTTCCGCGTGTTTCGCTTCATCAATATGAGTTTATATAGCGCTGTTTCGGTTACAAGGAAAGATTTGAATATAACAAAATAATAAAAAGATGAATATTTATAATAATAACAACACTGAAAACAAAAATCCCAACACAAATATCCACCCAGTCAACATAGTTTCAAGAATGGCGCCAGTTCGTTTCGCCACCATCCTCCTCGTCGTAGTTTCCATGGTCACCATGCACTGCTACCCTGGCAACAAGGAAGACGTGCTCTATAGAGACACTAGCCTCTATGAGAACCTCAACAATAGGAGATCCCTCTTCGCGTCTGTACCTGCTGAATCATTTCTTTGTTTAGTTCGTGCGGAATAAACTACAATCTTTATTTTATTTATTTACATAATTTTTTTTCTTTTATTTATAACATTTATTTTATTGATTTAAAACTCTACGGGGTTAACGCCACTATAATAACCTTCGTTTTTGTATTGTTTTATATTGGTGTTTCCAATTTTATTACTTTTCTTAATTTTCTCAACACTTAAAAACATTTAAAAAATAATTTTAGTTTTAAATTATTTGAAAATTGTCAATAATATCAAGCGATAAATAATTAAAAACCAACTGTCTTCACACAGCAATGGAAACGACCAAAGACAGAAGAGGGGGTATGAAGAGAGGCACAGAGACAAAAGAGTCGGTTCCAGATACAGATGGGACCTCGGAAAGCGTTCTTTGGAAAAACCAATTTCATACGAAAATGAATGAGTTAGTGGAGAAGTTGAGAATCATTAAGATGAGAAAGATTATTAGTAAAACTGAACGAATATAACCTGTCGACGTGATGTTATGAGTAGTTTTTATTGCAAAATGGTTTAAAATTTTACTTTTTTTCAAATTTCAAATTGTTAGTTTTGAAAATAAATGATTAGTTACTTTCGTTTTTGTTGTAAAATTATTAGCGTAAAATTAAAAAGTTTCTAAGCAATGGTAGTGATAATAAAAGTTACCTTATATAGTATCGTTTCTTGGCGTCTTATATAAGCAGCGAATCAACCTTGTCGGACCAAAATTTTATAGTTTTCTAACGGCGGAATAAAAATGACCACGAATGAAATAATAGAAGACCAGAGAAAGTACATCACCATAACAGAACAAGGAGTTGAAAATGCAAGTTTATTTTCAACATATCAAACAAATTTAAATCTGAAATCCTAATTAAATTTTAGGTATTTCATAGTGCACTCAGAGTGTATAGCTATAATTCCATTTTCCGGTAGGTAAAGTCCACAGATTTTCCAGGCACCTACCGCGGTTATGACGACACTTGGAACACCAAAAAGTTCATGAAGGTTGCGTCCACAATATCATTTCCGCGTCAACGCATTCATTTTTTTATTTCAATAAATTTATTTTTTTAAAAGCTCAATGCAACAATAAACCTCCCTTCGCTTCACTTCCCACGCCATTAACCACAGAACACCAGACTTGACATTTTTCACATCTCGGAGACTGAAATGAAGTTTGACCTGGTAGGCATCGATGTTTCCATGGCCAATGCTCTTCGCAGAATCGTCATGTCTGAGGTGCTTCGAAATGGATTAAAATCATTCGTAAAATTCAAATCTCTTCGAGTAATCCTTCAAAATTTTCAAAACTGAAATTTTTCCAAAAAGAATAATAAAAAATTCTATTTCTGGATTTGATTCAATAAAAACATAAATAACTTTAAACTTCTGCATCTCCACTCAGGTGCCCTCAATGGCGATTGACCGCATTGACATTGTCAACAACACCTCGGTGATCCATGATGAACACCTCGCTCACATGCTGGGACTCGTGCCCATCAAGGCAGACCCTTCTTATTTCCTTTACAGGCCTGAGGGTTTGTGGCAGTGTGGTGTTTTTGCTGCTGGTGTTGTCATTCTTTAATAATAAAACTACCATTTAACAACCACCATATAACAACCATAAAACTGTATGACTGTCACCACCCATTAATCTCACCATCCACCAGTTTCACTACCCAACTACCATCACCAAATAAACCAACACCCCACCATGACCAAACAAACCACCACACCACCATGATCAAACAAACCACCACAGCAGAGACAGCTTCTCCAGAGGACTTTCCTATAGCAGCTGAGTACTGCATTGGCTTCAAGCTGGATGTCAAGTGCTGCCGCAAAGGAAAGAAGGGAGCCTCTTCTGAACCACTCCTCCACTCCTCTGGTCTGTAAATAGGGGAGTTGTTGGGTGATGGTATGGGGGTCTGTTTAGTTTCAGTGGTGGTTGTGTGGTTGGGTGTGGTTTGGTGTTGTTGGGTGCGGTGGTGTGTGGTTGGATGTGATTATCTGGTGGTTTTGTGGAAGTATGTGGTTTTAGTTTTATTGGTAGTGCAGTTGTGGCTGTGAAATTGTCGCTAAAAGTTCATGGTAGATGTTTCCACTTGAATACTCACCTTCTCTTCATCCTCATTCTCTTCCTCCTCCTTCTCTTCCTCCTCCTTCTCTTCAGTCTACTCAGGAGATCTTCAGTGGTTTGCTATCAATGGACAAACCTATGCTGTGAGTTTCATTATCATCGTCATCGTCATCATCATCATCGTCATCATCATCGTCATCATCGTCATCATCGTCATCATCATCATCATCATCATCGTCATCATCATCGGCATCATCATCATCATCATCATCATCATCATCATCATCATCATCATCATCATCAGGATCCAAAGGATGTACCACGACCAGTCCATGACGACATTCTCATTGCCAAACTGTCTCCAGGACAGGTTGTGGTTGTTTTTATGGTTTATATTATCAACACTATAAGAAAAAAAAAAGAATAACAACAACAATAATAATAATTATTATTATTATTAATATTTTCATTATTCTTTTCATCACTATCCTTATCATTGTTATCCTTATTGATTTTGTTGGCAGGAAATCAATTTGATTTGTTATTGTTACAAAGACGTCGGCAAAACACACGCGAAGTTTATGCCCACTTGTGAGTACAAAATGAATAACACCAACAATAGTAATTGTTATTGTTATTTTTTATCATCCATATTATTATTTTTATATTTATTATGATAATAGTTATTATAATTATTTACCCCCTTTTTCCAGGCCTTTTCAACTTTATGGAGCTTCCAGAGATTCGGTTGTTGAGGAGGGTGGTGGGGGAGGAGGCGAGAAGACTGAAGGGGTTGTTCAGCGATGGGGTGGTGGAGGTGGTGAAGAATGAGGAAGGTGGGTGGAGGTGGTGGAGAATGAGGAAGGTGGGTGGAGGTGGTGGAGAAGGAAGAAGGTGGGAGGAGATGGTGGAGAAGGAGGAAGGCGGGAGGAGGTGGTGGAGAAGGAGGAAGGCGGGAGGAGGTGGTGGAGAAGGAGGAAGGCGGGAGGAGATGGTGGAGAAGGAGGAAGGTGGGAGGAGGTGGTGGAGAAGGAGGAAGGTTGGAGGAGGTGGTGGAGAAGGAGGAAGGCGGGAGGAGGTGGTGGAGAAGGAGGAAGGCGGGAGGAGGTGGTGGAGAAGGAAGAAGGCGGGAGGAGGTGGTGGAGAAGGAGGAAGGTGGGAGGGGATGGAAGGAAGTTGATTATAGCACTGTTGTTAATTCAATAGTCAATGAAAAAAAGCTATCAATTTTGCATCATTCGCCAGGTGAAGATGAGGCCGTTATAGTCAACAGCAGGGCGGATTTGATCAGGTTCGAAGGCAACTGAGTCCTTTATCAATAAATGTTTCTGAATCAGTTTTTGATAGTTTATTTCAAACTATTAATTCACACATACATGCACACATACATACACACACACATAAACACACAGTCGAAATGTTTTCCAAGACGAATCTCTCAAGGATGCAGTATCAATAAAGCTGCTGCGAAATCACTTCATGTGTTCGTGTCTTTCTAATTGCTATTTTATTGCTCCTTTTTTATTAAAATTTATTTTTAATTAAATATATTTGATTATTAATTTGATTTGATTATACTGTTATTCTACACTTTTGTTATTTCACCAACTTCAACCAACCACATCCACCACCACTACCTCTTACCAGCCTTCACCACCATAAAACCTTTACCTTAACCACCCCTCAACCACTTGCACAGTCGAGGTGGAAACTCACGGCAACCAGTGCATTCGCAAGCTGATGCTCGAGTGCTTACAACTCCTTCTCAACAGACTGGAGGCCGAAATCGCCGTCTCTTCCGCCCCCCCTCCCCCTGATCAACGTTGGTGTGGTGTGATATGCTGTGGTGTGGTGTGATATGCTGTGGTGGGCTGTGGTGTGTTGTGGTTTTCTGTGGTGTAATGTGGTTTTTTGTAGGGTGCCGTGTTGTGTTGGTTTTAATAATATTCTTTTTGGTATTTTATGCTTTCCTTTCAATTTTTTATCCAAAAGTATCATTTCGAACGTCAATTTTTGTGGCAGCCACAGAAACTGTACAAACAACAAGTGTCGACAAACGCAAGTTCAAGACCAAGTCGAAGCGATGACGTCCATTCAATCACACTATTCTGAATTTCTGACTCATTTAATCAAATATAACAAAAATGCTTTTTTTTTTCTTCCGAATTATGATTTTAAAAACTTTTCTAAAATATTTTGTTCTAATAATTATCTTTAATTAAAATATCAGTTCTTTTCCCAACTTTTGATTGAGGGAATGTTTTTTTCTTGCAATGTTCTGTACGAAACTAAACGACCACCCGTAACTACTGCGTAAATTGAAGAGGCTAAATGACATAGTTACCACGGAAACAGGATGGGTCTGTGATTGTCTTTTTGTCTTCGTCTCTTGCTCTGTGTGTCCGTTTGTGTGTTTGCGTATGGGTGTAGGTGTGTGCAGTTACCTTGCGGTCGGGTTTATGCCATTTAGATGATTATTGATGGAAAAATTTCAAAAATTAAATTAAAGATATCAACAACACTCGAAGATAAATGTGGCCTCGAAACTCTACGGAGTTAATGCCACTATAATAATGTTCGTTTTTGTATTCTTTTGTATTGTATAAATGTAACAAAAAACTTTATTTTTTCACGAAAAACACCAACTAATGAAGCAATGGAGCAACCATCGTGGCATCTCACTTCGGTTGGCCACTCAAGCAGTGCTAAGCGGCGATTTAACTTGTAGCGTCTTAAACAATGCCTCCCGTGGGAATCGAAGGAGGGAACTTGAGTGTAGGAAGGATAAATGGCATTATTACTGAGGCAGTGGCGGTGGTTGAGCACAAAACACAGAGTTTAAGTTATCTTCCCATAATTTATAAATTCTTTCAAGTTGATTATTGTACTTTTAGCCGAACAGAAACATCCTATGTTAGGTCTGACACACCCAGATGGGTGTTATACACATATAGTCTACACCAGGTTATGTGGTACTTAACATTTCGTGTTGTGAGTCTTCATCGTTAGTGATCTATTGCGTAGTTTTATCTTCAACTTTCAAATCATCATTGCTCTTTAGTTCGACTCTTGAACTTTCAAAAGTCGCTGAAACATTATTTTCCTCACTCCTTCCTTATAAACACTAAACCACTCATCGTTGTATCAAACATCATTGTATCACCGTTGTATTAATCATCGTTGTATGATCGTTGTATCATTCACCCTTGTATCATCGTTGTATCATTTATCGTTGTATCCTTCACCCTTGTATCATCGTTGTATCATTCATCGTTGTATCATCGTTGTATCATCGTTGTATCATCGTTGTATCATCGTTGTATCATCGTTGTATCATCGTTGTATCATCGTTGTATCATCGTTGTATCATCGTTGTATCATCGTTGTATCATTCATCGTTGTATGATCGTTGTATTATTGTTGTATTATTGTTGTATCATCGTTGTATCAATCATCGTATCATTCATCGTTGTATCAATCATCGTTGTATCATTCATCGTATCATTCATCGTTGTAGCATTCATCGTTGTATCTTCGTTGCATCATTCATCGTTGTATCATCGTTGTATCATTCATCGTTGTATCATCGTTGTATCCTTCATCGTTGTATCATCTTTGTATCATCGTTTTATTCTTCATCGTTGTATCATTCATCATTGTACCATTCATCGTTGTATCATTCATCCTTGTACCATTCATCGTTGTATCATTCATCGTTGTATCATTCACCGTTGTATCATCGTTTTATCATTCATCGTTGTATCATTCATCGTTTTACCATCGTTGTATCACCGTTGTATCATCGTTGTATCATTCACCGTTGTATCATCGTTTTATCATTCATCGTTGTATCATTCATCGTTTTACCATCGTTGTATCACCGTTGTATCATCGTTGTATCGTCGTTGTATCACCGTTGTATTATCGTTGTAGCATCGCTGTATCATCGTTGTATCATCGTTTTATCATCGTTGTATCATCTTTGTATCATCGTTGTATCATCATTGTATCATCGTTGTATCATCGTTGTATCATCGTTGTATCATCGTTGTATCATCGTTGTATCATCGTTGTATCATCGTTGTATCATCGTTGTATCATCGTTGTATCATCGTTGTATCATCGTTGTATCATCGTTGTATCATCGTTGTATTATCGTTGTATCATTCATCGTTTTACCATCGTTGTATCACCGTTGTATCATCGTTGTATCGTCGTTGTATCACCGTTGTATTATCGTTGTAGCATCGCTGTATCATCGTTGTATCATCGTTGTATCATCGTTGTATCATCGTTGTATCATCGTTGTGTCATCGTTGTATCATCGTTGTATCATCGTTGTATCATCTTTGTATCATCGTTGTATCATCGTTGTATCATCGTTGTATCATCGTTGTATCATCTTTGTATCATCGTTTTATCATCGTTGTATCATCTTTGTATCATCGTTGTATCATCGTTGTATCATCGTTGTATCATCGTTGTATCATCGTTGTATCATCGTTGTATCATCTTTGTATCATCGTTGTATCATCGTTGTATCATCTTTGTATCATCGTTTTATCATCGTTGTATCATCTTTGTATCATCGTTGTAGCATCGTTGTATCATCATTGTATCATCGTTGTATCTTCTTTGTATCATCGTTGTATCTTCTTTATATCATCTTTGTATCATCGTTGTACCATCGTTGTATCATCGTTGTATCATCTTTGTATCATCGTTGTATCATCGTTGTATCATCGTTGTATCATCGTTGTATCATCGTTGTATCATCGTTGTATTATCGTTGTATCACCCATCGTTTTACCATCGTTGTATCACCGTTGTATCATCGTTGTATCATCGTTGTATCATCGTTTTATCATCGCTGTATCATCGCTGTATCATCGTTGTATCAACTTTGTATCATCTTTGTATCATCGTTGTATCATCGTTGTATCATTGTTGTATCATCGTTGTATCATCGTTGTATCATCGTTGTTTCATCGCTCTATCATCGTTGTATCATCGTTGTATCATCGTTGTATCATCGTTGTATTATCGTTGTATCATTCATCGTTTTACCATCGTTGTATCACCGTTGTATCATCGTTGTATCGTCGTTGTATCACCGTTGTATTATCGTTGTAGCATCGCTGTATCATCGTTGTATCATCGTTGTATCATCGTTGTATCATCGTTGTATCATCGTTGTGTCATCGTTGTATCATCTTTGTATCATCGTTGTATCATCGTTGTATCATTGTTGTATCATCGTTGTATCATCGTTGTATCATCGCTCTATCATCGTTGTATCATCGTTGTATCATCGTTGTATCATCGTTGTATCATCGTTGTATCATCGTTGTATCATCGTTGTATCATCGTTGTATCATCGTTGTATCATCGTTGTATCATCGTTGTATCATCGTTGTATCATCGTTGTATCATCGTTGTCTCACCGTTGTATCATCGTTGTATCATTGTTGTATCACCGTTGTATCATTGTTGTATCATCGTTGTATCACCGTTGTATCATCGTTGTATCAATTTTTGTTCAAGTATTCCTCAAATGATTTGATGAATGGGTACATGATACTTTTTGTGAAATTTTCAATGTTTTTAAAGCTGAATATGTTTAGAAATAACAATTACACCATCACAATTACCACTAACATCCCAGCAACCACAACGATCGCACCACCTCCACTGACCACACCACCCACAGCGACCACACTCCTACAACGATCACACCACCCACAGCGACCACACCACCTCTTCTCACCACCCCTCCTCACCACCCCTCCTCACCTCCCCTCCTCACCACCCCTCCTCACCACCCCTTCTCACCACCCCTCCTCACCACCCCTCCTCACCACCCCTCCTCACCACCCCTCCTCACCACCCCTCCTCACCACCCCTCCTCACCACCCTTCCTCGGGGTGCCCTAAAGCTCCTCTTTATGTTCCAAGCGACACGTCGACATGGTATGCCACTTGGTGCTGCCTCCGTCAATATAACAATGTCAATAATAATAACTCAATAAGAATAATAATGAAATAATAATAATAATAATAATTAAAAAAAAAAAAAAAAAAAAAAAAAAAAAAAAAAAAATAATAATAATAATAAAAATAATAATAATAATAATAATAATAATAATAATAATAATAATAATAATAATAATAATAATAATAATAATAATAATAATAATAATAATAATAATAATAATAATAATAATAACAACAACAACAACCCAATAAGAATATTAATGAGTATAATAAAAAATAATAATAAAAAATAACTCATTAAGAATAATAATGAGTAAAGTAAAAAATAAAAAATAAAAAATAATGAGAATGATAATATAATAAAAAATAATTAATAAAAATTATAATAAAAATTATAATAAAAATTATAATAAAAATTATAATAAAAATTATAATAAAAAATAATTAATAAAAATTATAATAAAAAATAATTAATAAAAATTATAATAAAAAATAATTAATAAAAATTATAATAAAAATTATAATAAAAATTATAATAAAAATTATAATAAAAAATAATTAATAAAAATTGTAATAAAAAATAATTAATAAAAATTATAATAAAAAATAATTAATAAAAATTATAATAAAAATTATAATAAAAATTATAATAAAAATTATAATTAGGATATAAATAAATGATATTGAAAACGTGAATAGATACTCTTAATGAAGATACTGGAAGTTAAGGGGAGGAGGATGAGAATTATGAGCCATATAAGACGTTACACTTTAAAACACGCAAGAAACAGAAGAAAAAAATATGTCACCGAAATCACCATACATATCACTGAATATTCATGACTTAGAAACACTGATGCGCATGCGTAGTAATAGAAGAAAACTTAAAAATAATAAATAAAAATGTGCTGAGAATAATAATTGATAATGGAAATTAGAGTAGATATGGTAATAGAGGAGAGAGAGGCGATGAAGAGCGATGGCGGCGTGATTAATAGAGGCCATGAATCAGTGAAAACACGCTTCGATTAAAGTCGCAAACATAAGTTCACTTTCTTTGAAAAATAATTTTTAAAAGATGAAAAAAAATTACCAAAAAAAAAAAAAGAAAAAAAAATGGACGAAATAAGTGGAATTTTTTATAGAGTAGTGGTATAAAAATGTTAAAATAGGTTAAAAAATGACGAAATATGAAAAATTCGAAAAAAAAAAACATGAATAAAAAATAAAAATAAAATAAAATGAAAACGGAAGAGAAAAAAATTGAAATACAAAAAAACAAAAAAAGAAAGCGGGAAGACGACCAGAGTGTAAATCTGATTTACAACAATGGCGGTAATGAGGCGCTGAGGAGCGCATGCGAAACATTAACATACGTAATGGTGGAGATTACGCGCTGTGTTTGAACTGAGTGCTTTACGAGGGTGTGATGAAGAGGAGGAAGACGAAGATGAAGATGATGGTAGAGGATGAAGATGATGATGATGAAGAGGATGAAGACGATGAAGATGAGTGGTGGTGGTGATGATGATGGAGATGAGAAAAATGATGTGGTAGTGATAAAAGAGGTAAGTTGGTAATGATAGGAAAGATGATAAGATGCTGGTGTAGTGGTTACGATTGTGAAGGTAACGAGGGGGTTGATGTGGTGGTGATGATGAGGTAGGAATGATGAGTCTATGGTGGTGATGATGAGGTAGGAATGATGAGTCTATGGTGGTGATGATGAGGTAGGAATGATGAGTCTATGGTGGTGATGATGAGGTAGGAATGATGAGGCTATGGTGGTGATGATGAGGTAGGTATGATGAGTCTATGGTGGTGATGATGAGGTAGGAAGGATGAGGCATGGTGGTGATGATGAGGTAGGAATGATGAGGCTATGGTGGTGATGATGAGGTAGGAATGATGAGGCTATGGTGGTGATGATGAGGTAGGAATGATGAGGCTATGGTGGTGATGATGAGGTAGGTATGATGAGTCTATGGTGGTGATGATGAGGTAGGAAGGATGAGTCTATGGTGGTGATGATGAGGTAGGAAGGATGAGTCTATGGTGGTGATGATGAGGTAGGAAGGATGAGTCTATGGTGGTGATGATGAGGTAGGAAGGATGAGTCTATGGTGGTGATGATGAGGTAGGTATGATGAGTCTATGGTGGTGATGATGAGGTAGGAAGGATGAGGCATGGTGGTGATGATGCAGTAGGAATGATGAGTCTATGGTGGTGATGATGAGGTAGGAATGATGAGTCTATGGTGGTGATGATGAGGATGGTGGTGATGATAAGGCTATGGTGGTGATGATGAAGATGGTGGTGATGATAAGGCTATGGTGGTGATGATGATGTAGAAATGATGAGTCTATGGTGGTGATGATGAGGTAGGAATGATGAGTCTATGGTGGTGATGATGATGTAGAAATGATGAGTCTATGGTGGTGATGATGAGGATGGTGGTGATGATAAGGCTATGGTGGTGATGATGAGGATGGTGGTGATGATAAGGCTATGGTGGTGATGATGATGTAGAAATGATGAGTCTATGGTGGTGATGATGAGGTAGGAATGATGAGTCTATGGTGGTGATGATGAGGATGGTGGTGATGATGAGGTAGGAATGATAAGGATAGAGATGATGATGATGTAGAGATGATGAGGATGGGGATGATGATAAAGATGTAGGGATGATGAGGATGGTGCTGATGAGGATGGAGATGATGGTGATGATGATGAGGTAGGGATAAGGAGGATGGTGATGATGAGGAGGTAGGGTAATGAGGATGGTGGTGATGATGAGGTAGGGTGATGAAAATGGTGATATAAGAATGACGTGCATGAAAACTGAAAAGATGTGATAGTGGTGTCGAACTGGTGGTTAAGTCGCTATCAGAGTTGATTCGTTCTGTTAATAAAACTTTTTTTGACAACACGTGCACAGTTTTAGTTTTTTTATTTCAAAACTTCTTCGCCACTTAGGGCGTCCGCAAGAGGACGAAGAAACAAAAGCACGCCACACTAAAAGAGTACACAGCGGGAAGTTAACAAAATGATTCTTGAACTAATTCAATCGCCACAAATCCTCTTTTTTTTCGCTCTTTTTCTCTTTTGAAATCTTTTTCGACTTGTTTTTGCCTTTGTTTTTTTGTCTCATTCTTTGTTTTTATTTCATTTTTATTTTTTTCCATTTTTTATATTTTTTCTTTGTTTTTATTTTTATTTTTTAAGTTCATTTTTTTCTCCCTCCTCCTTCTTCCCGGCAATGTCATCAAATTGTACAAATTTTGTTATTTTTATAAGTGCTGATGATGATGTTTTTGTTTTTGTAATTGTTATTGTTTTTGTAGTTATTGCTATTATTGATGACGTTTTTGTTATTGTTGATGACGATAATGTTTTTTATTTTGTTGTTGTTGATGTTGTTGTTTTTAGGCAAGTGACGTTTGGTGTGAAGGGAGAGGTGGTCGGATCTTGCGAACGTCCTATCGCATCCTGAACACCTGTTCAAGTCATGGAGGTCGTAATGAAAAAAACAAAACAAAATACAATGGAATAAAGACAACCATAGCCACATTCAAACAACGATAGTTTATCTAGCGCCCAATTACTTGAAAGGCTTGGCTCCCGTGTGCTTTCTGATGTGTCTGGTCAATTCGTCGGACCTGGCGAAGTGCCAGGAACAGTTGGGGAAAGTGCAGAAGTATGGCTTCTCCCCTGCGAGGAGTGAAAAGAGTGGGAAGAATAAGATTTGAAAATATTTGAAAAAAATATTTTTGAAAGAAAAAAAATGCAGAAAAACAAATTTGTAATAGTAATAATATGCAAATGAGTTAAAGTTTGTGATATGGTTTCTCAATACATCCAACACCACAACACCACCAATTCCACCAACAACACAACACTACGACACCACAACATCACCAATTCCACCAACAATACAACACCACCAACACCACAACAGCACCTAGTCACTACACCACCAACACCACGACACCCCCAATACCACAAAAACACAACACCACCAACACCACAACACCACAACACCACCACCAACACTACAACACCACAAAACCACCAACACAACACCACCAACACCACAACACAACCAACACCACCAACATCCCAACACCACCAACACCACAACACCACAACAACACAACACCAAAACACCACCAACACCACAACACCACGACAAAACAACACCACAACACCACCAACACCACAACACCAACACCACCACCAACACCACCAACACCACCAACACCACAACACCACCAACACCACAACACCATCAACACCACCAACACCTCCAACACCACAACACCATCAACAGCACAACACCACAAAACCACCAACACCACAACACCACAACACCACAACACCACAACACCACAACACCACCAACACCACAACACCACCAACACCACAACACCATCAACAGCAAAACACCACAAAATCCCCTTAACACCACCAAGTCACCAGTGTGGATGCGTTGGTGAGCTTTGAGATGAGAACTCTTGGTGTATGCTTTGCGACAGCCTGTTGGAGGGTGGTGGGAGATGAAAAGGATGGAGAGGGAATGGTAGAGGATGGGAAAGAAGAGAAAGTAGGGAAGGGGTTGATAGACAGAAGCCGTTACATTACCATTACATTCTTCATTAAAAAAGGAAAAAAAACAGAAGAAAAAAAAAGAGAGAAAAAAAGAAGAAAGAAGAGAAGAAGGAGCGAGAAGGAGTGAAAGGTGTTCGACCATTAAAATGGCAGAAGTGGGTCCTCCGTTTTTCTAATTCAGGGTTGGTCCTCCTATTGTACTTGATAGTGGTGCAGCCCGGGTGGGTCTGTCGAGGCCTGCCTGTCACTGGAGTCACTGGAGTCTGAAGAGGAAGGGGTGGAGGAGGAAGAGGAAAAGGAGGAGGAGGAGGAGGAAGAGGAAGAAGAGGAGAAGGAAGAAGAAAAGGAGGAGAAGGGGGAGGAAGAGGAAAAAAAAGAAAATATGAAAAGTTATTGAATAAAAAATCCAAACCTTAAAACGATCATTCTTGGTATTGTTGTTGTTGTTGTTGATATTGTTGCTGGTTTTGTTACTGATGTTGTTGTTGACGTTAATGTTGCTGCTATTGCTGTTGTTGATGTTGTGGCTGTTGTTGCTGTTGTTTATGTTGTTAAGGTTGCTGAGAGTGGGTTGCTTCAAAATAGTCATGTTGAAAGGCTTGCGTTTGTAGCCATAAGGTGTGTATAAGCTGGTGTTGTTATTGCTGTAGCTGTTGCTACGGTTGTTGCCATAGTTACAACTGTAGCTGTTACCACGATTGTTGCTATAGCTACAGTTGTAGCTGTTGACATAGCAACTGTTGTATTTTTTACGCTCAATTTTGTTTTTATATTCGTTGTTGTACATTTTGTTTTCGCTACATTTTTTGTTGAAAAATTCTTTTTTAAAGTTGTTGATTTTGTTGCGTTTATGGCAGTTGTTGAAATTGTTTTTGTTGTTTTCGAATTTATTGTTGGTTATGTTGTTGTTAATAATTTTGTTGTTGATTTTGTTGTTAGCAAGATTGTTATTGTTAGCATTATTGTTGTTATTGTTAGGATTGTTGTTGTTGTTGTTGTAGCAGCAACTGCTGAAGGATGTCTTGTTGTCAACAGGACTCGACACAGACTCCGGAGACGAAGGTGGGTTCAATACGTCATAACACGTGATGTATTTGTTGTTGTTGATGCTGTAGTTGTTGTTGTTATTGTTGATGTTGTAGTTGGTGTTGTTGATATTGATGTTGTTGTTAATGTTGTTGCTGATGTTGATGATGAGATTGTTGTTGTTGGGTTGGTTTTCGAAATAGTAATTGTTGCTATAAAAATTGCTTTCATCAATCAAATCGGTATTGTTGTTGTTGTTGTACCGATTGTTGTAGTTGTTGTATTTAAGGTTGTTGTTTTTGTTGTTGCTGAATCGACAGTCAGGCAGTTTGATGTTATTTTTTTTGATGTTGTTGTTGGAAAAGCGACAGGAGGGTAAAAATTTGTAATTGTTGTTATTGTTGTAAACTTTGTTGTTTCTTGTTGCCATGTTTATGTTGTTGCTGTTAAGGAACGTTTTTCCCATAAAATCTTTTTCACTTGCAATGTATTTTGGGTTATTTTTGGTATGGTTCGTGCAGGGGAGTTCTCTGGTCACGCTCTCATCAATGTGTTCGTTGTAGTTCTCCCCAACACTGCTATTGCTGTTGTTGTTGTCAACCTCGCTCATGTTTCTGTTTTTATTTCCGATTGCATTATTGATTTTGGTATTTTTAAAATTATTATCAATAGTGTTGTTGTCTTTGTGAGGTGCTATAGTCATACGAAAGCTTTCTCTCTTCACTTGCCACTCCACGCATCCCCCATACAACATCACCCCTTCCAACATGTCACACTCATCCATCCCACATCTTCCATCCATCTTTCTATTCATTTCCACTCTTGTATCCCGTCCATCCATCCGGGACCCATTCCTTCCACATGGCATGATTGCTTCTCTTTCAACATCCACACCCTTGAAGCCTCCCTTCTTTCTGTCTTTTTTACTTCGTCGTTTATTCATTTTTTTGCTTTCATTTTTGAGTTTTTCATTCATTCTTTCTATTCTCAAAATGGGGATGTTGGTGATGGTCACGCTTGACTGGATCGTCAGCGTCTTCTTAACCTTCAAGTCACACATCACTTCACTTCTGTCGCCACCATCACCACTGTTATCCTCCTTATCACAATCTTCATTTTCCTCCTCCTCATCAGTGTCATCATCATTATCAGTATCATAATTTTCTCCTTCTTCTTCAGTTTTATCATTTTCTTCTCCTTCTTTCTTTCGCAGACTTTCACTTTCTTCTTTTTTCTCGTCTTTCCTTATTTCATTCTTACCACAAAACCACCTTTCCTCTTTCAATCCATCTCCTCCTCCTTCACCCACCCTTCTTTGCTGGTTGTACTGGCAACATTCACAGTATTCACTAGAACTGCAGCAAGTACTGCCGCAACAGCTGCTGCTGTGATTATTCGTGCAGTACTCAGTACTACCCTGAGCGTTAGTGAAATAACCAGTAGTATTATGAGTATCAGTACATTGACCACTGAGACTAATTGAAGTATCAGAGATGCTAAAAACCTCACTGACACTTCTTTCCTGTACTTTGGCAGTACTTCCCTCTCGTGAAACACTGGCAAACACTCCATTATTACTCTTCAATACTTCCTCAGAGCTTGGAGAGTGTTGGGAGGGGGGGTGATGGGGTGGAAGGGAGGGGGAGTGATGGGGTGGAAGGGAGGGGGAGTGATGGGGTGGAAGGGAGGGGGAGTGATGGGGTGGAAGGGAAAGGGAGTGATGGGGTGGAAGGGAGGGAGGGTGATGAGGTGGAAGGGAGGGGGAGTGATGGGGTGGAAGAGAGGGGGGGTGATGAGATGGAAGAGAGGGGGCGTGATGAGATGGAAGGGAAGGAGGGTGATGGGGTGGAAGAGAGGGGGGGTGATGAGGTGGAAGAGAGGGTGCATGAAGATCCTCGTTCAGGACGCACTCTATCACCTCAAATGCCTCCTTAATCTCTTTCCAGAAGGTCTCGGAAGGAAGAGAAGGAGGAGGGAGAGAGGGTTGAGACAAAAGTGGAGAAGGGATGGGAAGTTGAGAGAGAGAAGAAGAAGGAATGGAGGGTTGTGTGAGAGATGGGGGTAGAAGAGAGGGTTGAGGAAGAGATGTGAGTGAAAGAGAGGGGTAGGCAAGTTGTGGGTAGGATGATGGAGGAAGGAAAAGTTGAGTCTTGGAGGAAGGTGGCTTGTTCTGATTAGACTGAGAAGGGAAGGGAGGAAGATTGGGTATCTGTGGTAGAAAGACCGCTGATGTGGAGGTGGAGTGAGGATTTGAACTCATGATCTTGGAGCTGGATGGCTGCTTAAGAGGGACAAGGAACAAGTGTCTTTTACTGTTTCCTCGTTTAAGTAGAAAATAATTCTTGTAATTTCCATAAAATAGAGATTTAAAAAAATATTTTTTGAATGAAGGATTCTTTCGGTGTATTTTTCAACTTAGATTTTTTGTATTTCAATTTTTTCTTTTGAAGCCCGAAATTTTTTTTTGAGCAGGAAGCTTTCAAGCAACAATACTCAGTTTTGTTTTATAATATAACAACTAATAAATTTAATTGACCGCTAGAAAAATGCGCGTTTTTATTGGTCAACTGGTTATACTTTGTCCCAGTGTGATTGGTGGAATCAGAAAAGTGGGTGGTGCTTAATTTGAATGAACCAATAAGCTGTGAAGATTGGAAAGATGGGAAGAGTATGCAAATTGTAAAGTTGAAAGATTAATTGTTTATGTCATTGATTTAGTTGTTGTTGTTGTTGTTGTGATGTTGTTTTTGTTGTTGTTGTGAGGTTGTTGTTGTGATGTTGTTGTTGTGTTGTTGTTGTTGTGGTGTTGTGTTGCTAATGTTGTTAAGGGTGACAATAAGGCTATTGTTGATGTTGCCAGTGAAGAAGAATTAGTTTTATCACTGTTGTTGAGGCTGTTGTGGTCTGTTGTCCGTTGCAGCTGTTGTTTTGCAGTTTGTTGTGGTTTTTGTTATTGTTTTTTGTTGTTGCATTTGTTGTTGTTTTTATTGTTGTTTATGTTGTTTATGTTGTTGTTTTTTTGTTGTTGTTTTTGTTGTTGTTTTTGTTGTTGATGTTATTTCAAGATCTGTAAGCCAATCGGAACTTTGTATAATTTTTTTAAAACTTAATTTATTTTTGCAGCAATTTTTGAAAGTTTTTGCAACTTTTTTCATTGTGGCCTGCTTCGATTTTATTTAAACAATCTTCTCAATTTTTTTTTTCAATTTCGTCAACCCGTGTTGTTCAAGACATTTATTTCCTTTGTGAAGACCTCAGTCTTTGAAATCACTCCATCATATCTTCATATTGCTTAAACTCAAATTATCTGACGTTGTCAATTTTTTAAAATTATCATTATTAATGAGATTAAAATTTTTTTATATTTTTTCATTAAACATTTTTTAATTTTAGTTTTTAATTTTATCTTGATAATCTCCGATAAACTTAATAAGCTCTGTAAAATGAATATTTTTGAAAAAAAAATTTTGAACGATTTTTTCGGCTAAGTGATGACATTTCAAATGACGAACGCTAACAAAATAATAAGTAAGACTACTCGTGAAACTCCATAATAACGGTAAAAAAAAGAAAAAAAGAAAAAAAAATCTTTAGCAAAACTAAAACAAAACTCAGAGGTTTGTACAAACATCTGGTTGAAGAGGTTTTGGTTGAAAAGTTGAAAATGATTTTTTATTGTCATTTTATTTTTTTATTCATTTTTTCAGCTTGAAGGCGAATTTTCGAGAACAAACTGATGCTTCTGCCCTTTCGTGAAATCAAACTGAAATTCGACTGTGGACTGTCCATTATTTCGTTCCAAACACAGATTTCCATAACAATCAAGCTATGTTTTATTCAGTTCTCAGCATTTCATTCCTCGTTTGTTTCGGTTGAAAAGTACCAACACTTTCCAGATTTGATCCACTTTTTCTGCCCTAGCGAACAGAATAAAATCAAAACTAACGTCAGTTCCTATCGAATAAACGAAGGTAGATGATGATTGAAGGTAATCAAACCGGTACTTTTAAACGAAATAAAACTTGAAATTCGCATGAAATGGTGGTGTGGGATAAAATTCCACCCCATTCTCTCCCACTCTAAACTTAAGTCTTCCTGTAAGTCAGGCCTTTGTGTGTTCGTTGTGGTTTTGCGTTATGCTTTGGGATGTATCCTTTGTAGGGTTTTTATGCACCTTTTGTGGTTTTTATTGTGATGTATGTTTGTGGTGTTTCTTTGTGGTGTTTTTTGTGATGTTTATTTATGGTGTTTCTTTGTGATGTTTATTTGTGGTGTTTCTTTGTTGCTCATTTTGTTTTATTGTTGCATCGGCATGAACAAAGGAACTTTTTTTCGGTGTCGGTGTTTCCTGTTGTACATTCGTAGGCAGATGTATTAACCATTGAACCACTTCAAATGTTAATTAAACATAAATTGAAGCTAAATGCAATTAAAATTAAAATGAAATGAAAGTAGAAAAAATCGAGTAGAAAAAAGAATTGCGTCATAATATAGAGTCGAATGTAACAAGTTAATGCAGCACTAGAAAAATTATAGTAATTAATATAATTTTCAGATAAATAATTGTTTTATGGATTTTATAGTGTTAAACGTCTGAAAATTCAGTAACATTCGTTTCAAAGTAATCAAAATTTTCAATGAAAAACAGTCCGTCCAACATCAAGCTGGTGTTTGCCATAGCAAAGAACCACTTCTCACTTCAGAACTAGTTAGTCACAGCGTTGTTTGTTGTTTTTGGTCTTTGTTTTCTTGATTTCAATATCGTTCACACGAATATCGCTTATCGGAAGATCTCAGTTCTTTGGTGATATGATGAGTACCAGTGGATAAAAAGATGCATTCGCTAGGATGTCTATGGTTGGTGCTGTTGATGTGGGCGACAAAATGAAAAAAATCTCTGATATATTTGTCAATATGTTCAATTCAAGAGGTAAAGTAAGAGTAATGAAACCACCCTTAAAACCACATTTAAAAAGACAACACACGACAACACACACAGCATCACTCACAAAACACACACAATGTTTTGATTAAAATCGATTCACCCTTGGAATAAATAAAAATAAGATTTCAAGATGAAAAGTGATTCAAATTTTCACGGTCGTCGGAGTCATTCACATAGCGCCTAATGATATTTTCATAGCGCCCAATTATTATTTTCAATTTATCTAGCGCTAAAAGTGTTCTTCAAATCGGCGTTTCTTGAATCTTTTTAATATCAGCTGGGTTGAGAGCGTGAACAAGGTTTGAGTTGTTGGAGAGAGAGTTGTTGACGTGGTTGTTGCTGAGGTGGTTGTTGTTGTTTTCGCTAGTATAACAACTATATAGGCAGCTGTTGAAATTGTTGTTGCTGAAATTATGGTTGAGTGTGTTGAAATTGTTGACGAGTGGCTTGTGGTTGTTGTTGGAGGTGGGTGGTTGCATTTTGTCGACGTTGAAGGGGGAAAGTCTTTGCGGAGGTTGAGGTTGAGGCTTGTGATGGTGTTGCAGGGTGTGGTGTTGTTGTGTGGGCTGCTTCTTGGCGGGGTGTTGTAGCGTGGATTGTTGCAGAGAAAGTTGCTGTGAGGGAACCATCATTCGCATCTGTTGCTGCTGCTGTTGTAGTTTCTGTTGCTGGTGTAGTTGTTGTGGCTGTAATTGTTGCTGCTGAAGCTGTTGTGGCTGTAGTTGTTGTGGCTGTAGTTGTTGTGGCTGTAACTGTTGAGGGTCTACTTCAGTGGTGTTGCTGACGGTGGTGGCTGTCGAATAAAACAAAACAGTGGAAAAATATTTCGAATTATGGAATTATAAATGATAAAAATAATTTAATAATTAAACCATTAAATAATAATTCTATAATTAATAATAATTATATAATTAATTGATTGAAAATTCAATAAATACAAATCAAAAAGATATGTTGTATCAAACTTATTCCAAACACTTCTGCATTGATTTCTGATATTTTAAAACCACTCACAATCCGCCATGGCGTTGTTTCTGAAAATAATTGGATGATTTGAGTGAGGAGCATTTCAATGGCTTCTCAAAATCCTCAAAAGAAAAAGATTTTTTTAACACTTCAAAAGTATCCATTTTGTTCAAAGTTTTTTCAGTTTTGTTTTAGTTTTGCTGGGATTTTGTTAAAGTTTTGTTTCAATTTTGCATCAATTATTTTGAAATATATTTGAAATAAAAAATAATTAATTAAAAAATTCTTAAACGGAGGAGCCGTGAAATGCACATACAACTCGTGAAACAGAAAAAAACAAATAAATAAAACTAAGAGATAAACAAAATGAACAAACAAACAAAATAAACAACTGGATCAAGCGCTAAATAAACTTTATGTAGCGCTTAGTTGACGTGGGTGTTTTGAGACCAACTGATTTCTGGGCACGTTTTCGACTTGGTTGGGTCCGAAGTATTTGACGTTACCGTACCTCACCGCGTGCTTCTGCAGCCTCCTGCGGCACCATCTGAAAGGGGTGGCGGGGTGGAAGAAGGGGGGTGGGTGGAAGAAGGGGGGAGGATGGAAGAGGAAGGGTAGGTGGAAGAGGGGGGTGGGTGGAAGAAGGGGGGAGGGTGGAAGAGGAGGGGAAGGGTGGAAGAAGGAGGAAGGAGGTAGAAGAAGGGGGGAGAGGGTGGAAGAAGGGGGGGGGGGGGGGAGGAGGGTGGAAGAAAGAAAGATGAAAAGGGGGAGGTAGACTAGAGGGGGGCAAGAAAATGGAGGTAAGGGGGGTTGGATAAGAAGGTGGAAAAAGTAGGGTAGGAGTGGGTGAAGAAGAGTAGAAGAGGAGTGTTGTAAGTATGTAAAAAATCACAATTATGAACAAAGTTCATAGGCATCGTGGAGAGAGTTGAAAGAGATATACCAAATACTATTTCAAAGTCATAATTTGAAAAGAGCTTTTGATAACGAGAACCAGACGAAAGCGAAGGTTTAATCAAGATTCAATGATTTTAAACAGAACTGCTATTTTCTTCACAACTGACAAATTGCACTTTTCAATCGAAATAAAAACCAGCTCTTCTTTGCCTTCCTATCTAAACTAAAATTATCCAACCATCCATTTTTTTCTCATCCCCTTATTCTTCCATCCACCCAATCACTCATTCTCCAACTTTTCAGCCATGCTGGTCTTTTCAGTTTTTTTTTCATTTTTTTAGATCATTATTAACTGACCTTTTCAAAACTAGCAACAAAACCACAACCAATCCACCACTTATCTACCACCACCTCTAAACTATCAACAACCTTCAATCAACCACCAATCCATCAAAATGAACCATCACTACTGCTACTCCTCTACTATCACTTTACTGCTTCACCAAGCTTTCACCACTACAACCACCACCATCACCACTACAACCACCACTACAACCACCACCACCACCACCACCACCACCACCACAACCACAACCACTACCACCACCACCACCACCATCACCACCACCACCACCACCACCACTACCACCACCACCACCACCACCACCACCACCACCACCACCACCACCACTACCACCCCCACCACCACCACCATCACCACCACCACCACCACCATCACCACCACCACCCAGCAGCAGCATTCTCCACCAAGCACCTGGTGAGGAGACAGACGACCAGGGGTACGAGGATTGCTATACTCATGCCTCCCAAGATGATCAGAGGCATCGAGGTGTCCAGGCGGTTCTTGTTGGGAGGGAGGGGATCTGGAGGGTTTTGTTGGAGCTCACTCATGTGCAGGCTTGTGTGGGAGAGCAACCATTTGCACAAGTTGTATGGAGGTTTTATCCATTGGCAGGCGTTTTATTGTGGGAGTTTTCAAAGATATGCAAAAATAGCTGTTTTTAATAATCAAAAACTACCACATATTAAAATCCTCACTATAAGACCGCACATTACAGCTTAAAATAATGATAATACGACTACTACAAACCATCACAAACCACCACGTCATTACTGATTAATTCAAACCATCACAAACCCCCACAAGCCACCACAAGCCACCACAAGCCACCATAAGCCACCACAAACCACCACAAATTACCACAGACCACCCACACCACCACAAACCACACCACACCACCATAGACTATCACAGACCACTATAGGCCACTATAGACCACCACAGGCCACCACAGGCCACCACAGACCACACCACACCACCATAGACCACCACAGACCACCACAGACCACCACAGACCACACTACACCACCACAAACCACCAGTGGCGAAGGACACGGGCTGGCAGAAGTGACCTGAGAAAGGGTGAGCTGAAGCGGCAACTTTGAAGAAGTAAGTGACTCCATAGGAAGGAGTCCCCCACGTGTAGGAGGTCTCGTTGGTGTGTTCCACCAGAGACACCCACTGGCTGATGGTCTTGTAGTAGAGGGAGTAGTTGAGGGAGGAGAAGGGTGTTTTGGGCGCCTTCCACGACAACAACAGCCCCGTGCCACTTTTGCGCACCGTCAAATTTTGCGGAGGCTGCAGCTTTATGGGATCTGTAGGGGGGTTGGGGGAGGTTTGAGGTGGATGGAAAAACAATTATGGTGAAAAAAGAAAAAAAAGTCTCTTCAGACTTCACCACGCTAATAAGTATTTCTGCTTCGTATTCAACCACACATAACTTCACATCCTTAACCATTTGCACCTAATTGTATGCTTTTTAATGAGTTCATTAGCCCATAATCAGATGTGTTAATTGCAGTTTATCACGTGGGATACGGGGCAGTATACGCCAACTGCTCACTTTTTTGTATCGGAATGTCAAAAAGCTCGTTCGAACCCGACCCATCTGAAGAGAATTCAGAGTAATAATTATTTTTTTTAAAAATAAAAAGGAAAAATACCGAAAACTGAAAACCAATTTCAAAAATAGTTTCGAAACGCCGAGAATTTTTTTCAGCGAATTTTTTAAAAACTTCCAAAAAAATAAATTCAAAGTGATTCAGCGAAGTTTTAGCGATAAAAAAGCCAAGAAGTTTTATCTAGCGAGGATCGGAGTGTTAAATTGGGCGGGAGGTTCATGAAGGGCTTGCAAGACTTCGAAGCTCACCCCTTACCCCCCCCCCCCCGCATGAGTCACATTCGAACCCAATGGAATCATCAAACAATTATTCATAAAAAGAAAATTAAAAATTTTCTAAATGAAAACAAAATAACTTTCAGTTTGAAAAAAAAAACTAAAAGTTTTGAAGAATGTCAGTTTTGTTAATTTTGATATTTTTTCTTTGACGTAAAAATGCGGGGATGTTTGAGAAATCTGCAATGAGGAATGTAACTCGGAGAGGCATCATGTTTCATATCATTTAAAAACGTTTGAAACAAAATCCCCGCAGCTCTGCCAAATCTTCAGAATTTGTCGTTATTATTTTTATAAATGTCATTCCTAATAGCCTTATGAGGTATTTTTCCGCATTATACTCCAATAAGTTACAAAGTCAGCTTATGTTGACTATAAAATGAGAAGCAGGAAGCTTAGAAAAAATAAGTTTCATGGAAAAACTCTAAAAAACATTTTTACGAAAAAATATTTGAAAAGACCTGAGTCCACAGCTAAGAACAAAACACTCAAAGCCTTTAATCCAAAATGAGATGAAAAACCTGACATTAAAAATGGAAAAAACGCTAAAATAAAATAATTTTTTTGGAATTAATTAAAAAAAACAGAATAAAAACTTTGAAAAAAAATTTGAAAAATTAAAAAAGAGAAAAATGAAAATGAAATTCGAAATTTGAATAGAACATTCGACAACAAAGAAACAAAATGAAATAACGATTCCAGCGTTGAAATAAAAAAACATTTCGGAACGAATGCAAAACTTAAATTGAAGTTTTAAGAATGCATATATAAGTTTTGAATAATTGAACATTGAATTGTAACCAAAAACAAAAAACAAATATCGGAGAAAAACGAGTTGTGAAAGTATGAATAAGTAAATAAAAAATTCCAAATAAAAACTCAAAATGAGAACAAAACTAAACGAAAAAAAAAACTAACAAACTGGATAAAAACAAGAAAAAGGAAAAATGGATATAAACAAAATAAAAAAAACTTGATAAAAATGAAATTAAAAATTTGAAGAGACTGGTCTTGCAAAATGGCACAATTATCTTGCAGTCATCAAACTCCTCGAGTCTCCACATTGCTTGACATGCCACCAGATTTTGTTTTTTTGTAGCTAAAAAATAATTTTAAAGTTTTTTTAACAAAAACTTATCGAATACTCAACCACCAAGCTTTGAGTGAACATCAATGAAAACATAAAAACTCAAAACGTTGCATGAAAAATGTTTTTTTAATGCACTAAAATGATTAAACACTTGATAAATTTTCCATAATTACAATTTTTCTGCCGTTTCCAAAACTTTCAACTCTTCCAAGGCTCCAGTCAGCACTTAAAGCGCTCCATTTCCTGCCAATCACACCCCACTGACCATCAGAGCCATTTACTTTTTTTGCTTCAAAAAATCTTTTTATTTTTATTTCAAATCAACCTCAAAACAACCCCCTCTAAGGCACAATCCTTCAACCTTAAACGTCCATCGTTTAAACAAAACCCCGCAAACTTTTGTTCGTGTCGTTCTGTTC
>OX387256.1:3143093-3153093 GCA_947562095.1 Branchellion lobata | reverse complement strand
GACGACAGTGGCTACGACGTTTTGAGCCACACACTCATACGTGCCATCGTAGTTGCTGTCGACGTTGCTTACACTGAAGTTGACGTGGTGGGTGGGTCGTTGGTTGGTCGAAGTGAGCAGCGCCTTGGGACCTCTCACCTGGAGATGTGGGTGTTTTGTTTTTCTTGTTGGTTTTTTGTTGTTATTGATGTTTGTTGTTGTTGTTTCGTTGTTGTTGGTTTTTTGTTGTTATTGATGTTTGTTGTTGTTGTTTCGTTGTTGTTGCTTTTTTTGTCGTTGTTGTTACTGGTGTTTTTATTGCTTTATTGCTTTGTTGCTTTCAGATTTCAAAATCTATGTTTCATTTTGCGAGCTTAGTTGTTGCTGTATTGTTGTTGCTGCAGATGAATGATGGAGCTCATTGATCAATGTATCTTTTGAAGCAGCCTGCATCCTCCCATTCATCAATGCATTCATTCTTTCAGCCATGCACTTAATTGTTCTTTCATCCATGCACCCATTTAGCCACTCACTCTTCTATTCGACTCCCGTTTACTCCTTTATCCACCATTCACCCACCGCTTCTTCCACCCATCCTCCATCCACTTTCCACCCTCCATCCAGCCTCCATCCACTTACCACCCCTCTTATCTCCACCTTCTTGCCTTCACTTCTTCCCTCCACCCTCCTATCTCCACTTTTAACTTTACCTAGCCCCCTCACCTTTCTGAGGGTGACCACAGGCAGAGGATCCCCATGGGCGTGACAGGACAAAACCACCGAATCTCCCGTCATCAGGTGGTACGTTTGATTGGGCCTCTCCACGAAGAAGGGCGGGTCTGTGGTAGTGTGGTGGTGGGAGGAATCATGATGGTGGTATGGTGGTGGAAGGAAGCATGGTGGTGGTATGGTGGTGGAAGGATTGTAGTGGTGTGGTGTGGTGGTAATAAGTATGGGGGTGGTGTGGTATGGTGGCAAAATTGTAGTAGTTTGGCCTGGTAGTGAAAAGAGTTGTGGTGGTGGTGGTGTGGTGGAAGGAATTGTGGTGTGGTGGAAGGAATTGTGGTGTGGTGGAAGGAATTGTGGTGTGGTGGAAAAGTAGAAAGGTTGTATGGTAATGGTGGTAGTTGTGGAGAGAGACTGTAGTGATAGTTCCATAGTTGGATGGAGCTGTTGTGGTTGAAGAAGTACGGTCAGTTGTGGTGGTGAAGCTAGCGTTGGTGCTGGTGTGATGTGAGTGGTTGTGGTAGGGTGAGGTGAGTGGTTGTGATAGTGTGGTAGGGTAGTGGAAGTGGTGGGTGTGGTGGTCAACAAAGACTACTCTTCTCAAAGCAATGGTTTCCTATAGTTATCATTGTGGTGATGATGACGACAATGTTTCTAGCAAAGGCGGATTGAGACGACGTGCAGTAGTGGAATGTGGCACGGGTTTGGGAGGCACTTGAACAAGAGAGGAAAAATTTATCGAAAAAAAACCGAAAGAAAATTTAAGACTTGAAACTGGGCGATAAAATTGGAAAAACAAACAGAAACTAATTTAAAAGTGGATTGAGAATAAAATGTTCATTCGATTGCAGAAGAACTGATTATTTCAGTGGAATGTGTGCCATAGTGTTGTGTCGTTGTTCTGTGTGGTGTTGTGTTGTTGTTCTGTGTGGTGTTGTGTTGTTGTTCTGTGTGGTGTTGTGCTGTTGTTCTGTGTGCCGCAGTGTTGTGTCGTTGTTCTGTGTGGTGTTGTGTTGTTGTTCTGTGGGGTGTTGTGTTGTTGTTCTGTGTGGTGTGTCGTTGTTCTGTGTGGTGCTGTGTTGTTGTTCTGTGTGGTGTTGTGTTGTTGTTCTGTGTGGTGTTGTGTTGTTGTTCTGTGTGGTGTGTCGTTGTTCTGTGGGGTGTTGTGTTGTTGTTCTGTGTGGTGTGTCGTTGTTCTGTGTGGTGCTGTGTTGTTGTTCTGTGTGGTGTTGTGTCGTTGTTCTGTGTGGTGTGTCGTTGTTCTGTGTGGTGCTGTGTTGTTGTTCTGTGTGGTGTTGTGTCGTTGTTCTGTGTGGTGTTAACAGTTGTTCTGTGTGGTATTGTGTTGCTGTCTTGTGTTATGTTCTATTGTGTGGTTTAGTTCTTGGAAATCTAAAAAAAAGCTTTCATGAAACCAATTGCGTTAAAAACTATAATTACAACAACAAAAAATAAAAATAAATAAAAGAATGAAAATAAAATCGGTAAAATAAAACTTATACAAAATAAGAAAAAAATAAAATAGAAAGAAATATGAAAGAATACCATGGAAAAAAAAAATTAATGAAAAAAAACAGGGCCCTTGTGTTTAAATTTTTTTTCAGAAAAACTCAAAAAGTTTTGAAAAAATCATTAGAGAAAACGTATTGGGAGCGTGTCAAGGTGTTTTTTTTATTGCCTGGAAAAAGGAAATATTAATGTTGTTGTTCGGAAGACAAGTCTGAAGAGCGGTTTGTATTGCAGGAGGGACCAAAGGATGGTTTATGTGCGTGCAGACGGTTGTTGCTGTGTGGCTGGAATGGAGGATGAGGTGGCAGCAATGGATGGATGGTGGGATGGAGGATAAGGTTGTAGAAATGGATGGATGGTGGGATGGAAGATGAGATGGTAGGAATGGATGGATGGTGGGATGGAGGATGAGGTGGTAGAAATGGATGGATGGTGGGATGGAGGATGAGGTGGTAGGAATGGATGGATGGTGGGATGGAGGATGAGGTGGTAGAAATGGATGGATGGTGGGATGGAGGATGAGGTGGTAGAAATGGATGGATGGTGGAATGGAGGATGAGGTGGCAGCAATGGATGGATGGTGGGATGGAGGAAAGACAGGGAATGATGGATGGAAAGTGAAAGATATTCGGATAAATGAATTAATGTAAGAAATAATAGAAGAAATATTAAAATGATCGTACATGAAAAATGAAGATAAAATAAAATAAAAATAAAAAACAAATAAAATATTATTTTGTTTTGGTGTTTAAAGAGCTATCTGATAAGAGATGAGTGATAGATAAATGAGAAACGGACGGAGAGAGAATGGAAAAGAGTGATAAATAGGTCGAACTGACGGAGGATGGATGCAAGATGAAGGAATAAAGAATAAAAAATTGATTGAAGGTGTAATGGGAGTTGAAATGAAGGATGAGATCAAATCGAAGTTGGACAGGAAGGCAAGTTGATAAAAAACTGGTTCGAAGTTGGATGGGAGAAAATTAAGCTGAGATGTGTTCAGAAGTTTTGGTTGGGTGTTTGCTTGTTGCGCCTCCGCTGCAGGCCCAATGGAAGCCCAGGCAGGCCCAGGCAGGCCCAGACAGGCCCAGACAGGCCCAGACAGGCCCAGACAAGCCCAGGCAGACCCAGGCATGCCCGGGCAGGCCCAGTGGAAAAACAAGGCGACAAAGTGGAAGTTGGCTTTAAAGCTACCAATCGTTCAGCGGGCTTTGTCTTTTTATTTTTTAACTATCCGTCCATTCATCCATCCATCCATCCATTCACCCATGCATTCATGTATCCTTGCATTCATGCATCCGTGTACCCATGCATCAATGCACCCATGCATCCATGCACCTATGCACCTATGCATCTATGCATCCATGTAGCCATCCACCTATGCATGGATGCACCCATGCAACTATGCACCCATGCATCCATGCAGCACTACCAGGGGTGGCTTGTCTTTGGACAACTCATGCATTACTTATAAACCACTCTAAAACTCTTTTATCGTCCCACTCTGTATTCCGTTTCAACTTCCATTTTTAGCTTCCACTCCAACTTCATTTCAAATTCATTTCCCTTCACACTTCCTCATCACCAAACTCCTTTCCACGCCAGTGCAGCAGCTTTCGAGTCTTATTCAGCCTTCCACTTCTCCACACAGCACCATTCAAAGCAATATTACACACCCGCAGAAGGAAAATCATTTTGCCCTACTTGCGTCAGTAACCATTCGCGGGTTTTTCTAAAAATACCTCACATTTTCCCAGAATTACGAAAGTATTTTATAAAATTCTAGAAACTATCAGCGTTTGCAGATTTTTGTATAACTTTCTGAAAATTTCGGAAATTTTCGAAAGATTTCCAGAAATTTCCAGAATTTTCTGTGGCCCACAACAGCCATTTATTGCAATTTTAATTTTGTTTTACGAGCTGTATTCTATGTTTCCCGACGTTTATGAGGCCATTTAATATTGATTTCCACTACTAATTTGGTGGCTGGGCTCCTTGGTGTATACTCAAAGAGAAAAAAAAAGATTTAAATAGATGAAAGATATAAATAGATAAAGGTAACAATTGAATTAAAAATATTTGAATTGATGAAGAATTAATATTGAATGAGAGAAGATTTCCGTGGAAGTCTCTGATTCATTGAAGGCAGTGGTGAAAAGAAACAAACGAATGGAGTCAATCAAAGATTTGCAATGAATGAAGACATGGCCTGGGAGGAAAGGTAAGTCCTATGAGTTTCAATGGAAATGATAGAAGGAATTGGTTCGAAGCAGAAGGCACATAAGCATAACCGAACAAATAGTGTATTTCCATGCCTCGGTAACAAAAAAAGAGAAAAAAAAAGATGCATTTCCGTTCATTTACGAAGACTAATTTCAATAAAAAAGGCAGGAGAGATGTTGCAAGGGGGCCTTAATATCATGCAGATCACCATTTCGCCTCTAAACGCCACGAAGTGGAGGAAATAGACATGATTAAGCAGGTGTACATCAGAACATCAAAAGAATTGGCAGTTCCAATTAAAACACACTTACTTTTTTTTTCTATTTTCAACAAAAAAATGCCAAAGTTTTTTGGAGCTGCTGTTTGTGTGTTACATTTAATCAAGGAATAACGTTCTCGAACAGTTTTATGGTCGGATGCTTTTCAAATTTTTAATTTTCACTCTTGCCATTGTGAGTGTCTTGTCGTTCGAAGTATTGCAGCCTACTTGGAGAAGGAAATAAAATTAAGATTGAAATGTGTTTGGAACAAGGAATAAGCTTGGGAGGATTGGAATTGCCGTTCACTGCGCATAAAGTGGAGTAGGTTTGGGGGTGATTGAAAAAATTGGCGCTAAAGAAATGCCAAAGAATGTATATCAAACACCCGCCCAAGAACAGTTGCTATAGATTCAGACTGTTTGGAGAAAAAAAAAAAAAAATAAAAAATAAAATAAATAAAAAATAAAAATAAAAATAAAAATAATAATAATAATAATAATAATAATAATAATAATAATAATAATAATAATAATAATAATAATAATAATAATAATAATAATAATAATAATAATAATAATAATAATAATAAAAATAAAAATAAAAATAAAAATAAAAATAAAAATAATAATAATAATAATAATAATAATAATAATAATAATAATAATAATAATAATAATAATAATAATAATAATAATAATAATAATAATAATAATAATAATAATAATAATAATAATAATAATAATAATAATAATAATAATAATAATAATAATAATAATAATAATAATAATAATAATAATAATAATAACAATAATCGAATAATAATAATAATAATAATAATAATAACAATAATCAAATAATAACAAATTAAAATAAGAAAACAATAAAAAAAAGCAAAATAATAGAAAAAGGAAAATGAAAAAAGAAAAATAATAATATGGAAAATTTTGGAAATAATGAAAAATAATAAAAAAACAAAACTTTGGTTGGAAACGTTGTTTTTATTGGTTTCATTAGTTGAGTAATTTAAGCATTGATCGATAATGCACTTCTAAGGCCACACTAAAACATCCCCTCTTACTTTATAGAAAAAAAAACATTTTTTAGGACAAAAACTCCACTGAAACGTTTGATTGCTTCTTTTGTTCAATAATTTTTCAAAACGAGTTTTCATATGGTTGACCAAAAAAAAAGAATTTTTTCGGATGTTTTGTGAAAAACTCATTCATAATTTGCGTTTTGGAGCTTTTTAGACGATTATGAAGCATATTTTTTTCCACCTAAATAAAAACCAACAGCAAGAAAAATGAAACTCAAAAAAAAACACATTGAAAAAAAATAAAAATTTGTGAGGGGGTTTTGTTTTTGTTGAGTAACTGCAGGAGGCCAATCGAATCATTTTGAAGCCGTTAGCCTCCAGTCTTTTCCGTATTTTCAAATTTTTCGATAGTTTTTGAACGAATGGTAGCGGAAATAATAGGTTAAAAAATGAAATGAGAAAAAAATAGAAATTCAATGTTCAGTTTTGAAAATATGATGGAAAATATAACAAATAGCTTTTTTAGTTTTGCAAATTAAAAAAAAGTGTTTTATTTTAGAAACAAATTTTAAAATCTTTGACAGATTTTGAATTTTGAAGATAAAAAAACTGAAATTGACTGAAACAATAGAAAAAATATTTTTGAAATACGAACCAATATGGAAAACTGGTTCGAAACTGAATTTAAAATAAAAAAATAAAAAAAATACGATGAGATTTACAACAACCATAAAAACAAAATTGAAAAAAAAAAATAAAAAAAGTATAAAAAAATAAAATAATAACAATGAAAATAGAAAAATCAATTTTAAGATTTGTCACGCTGCCCGGCTCAGTCCCTGGAGCACATCCTTGCAGGCACTTGAGCCTGGCACGCCAGCCCCTGCTACGCCACTCGAATCCGTTTTTATGGAAAATAAAAATAAATTTAGTTGAACAAGAAAAATTTTTTTATTTTTATGAAACATTAATATATTTTTTTAACCTATGTATTTTATGCCAAAGATTTAATAAAAAAGGTATTAATATAATGAATAGGAGCTGGATGAGTGTTATTATTGAAATAAAAACTGATTATTAATTTTGCTACAATAAAAAAAAACTAACTTTTATTTTTTTTATTTTTTTGTTGATAAAAGAAAAATGAAGTTTGTTTTTTTTAAAGAAGTGGTAGTGAAATGTGTTTCATTTAAAATCTTCAGAAAACGTTCAGACAGGTAAAACAAAAAGCTATGAAATATAAATGGTAAAATATTTGGAAACACAATTTTGATTAAAAAAAAAAACAAAAAGAAAAACTATAAAAGTTGAGCAAAACTATAATAAAAAAAAATGGTACAAAAAAATTAATAATGAAAAAAAAGATTGGGCTAAAAAAAATAAAATAATGAAAAAAAAAACTCCACGAGGCGGATTATTGGAGTGCATAATGGAATGGTGCCGCAGAGAGCGGCCTGTCATATTTGTGTGTTACACCGATGCAGTCTGCTCAGCTGAGCGTTCTAACAAATTTTTTTGGTGATTAAATGTCTTTTGCAAAAAAAAAAGAGAAGATGGATTGGTTGTTTGTGAGAGACGAAACTGTTAATAAATATATGATGCTTTCCACCTTGTTTTCCACTGTCCTTCGAGACAATGTTTTTTTCCTTCTACCACCATCATCACCCTCACCAACGCTTCTCACAGCCACTCACTACGCCTCCCCTACAACAGGGCTTTCCAACACAAGGCCGCAAAACACCTCACTAGCTTCAGCACATTCCAAATCGCCAAAAATACCTTTCAACACTACATCAACCCCTCCTAAATCTCTCAATATCACTACAAAGGCTTTGGAACATTTTCAAAATTTTTCAAAACGTTTCAACTCTCCGCACAATTTCCCAAACTCCCAAACCACACTAAACCTTTTTTAAACTTTCAAAAATCTTTAAAACCGTTCAAAACTCTCCAAATTCTTTCAACACCCCGCCAAAACCACAAAAACCCAAATTTTCGAACTTTTCAAAACCACCCCTACACCGCCCCTCACCAGCCACGAAGACGAGGGTGGGAGGAGAGGGCACGGAGACTCCAAGGGATGACTTGGCGGTGCACGAATATCTTCCCTGGTCAGCCAGCCTCACCCGCTGCATCAGCAACGATCCGTTCTTGTATACTTTGAAGTTGTCCTCGTGAGGAGCAGTGTTTAAAAAATCCTCACTCCTCCCAAAATTCTCACTCCTCCTCCCAAAATCCTCACTCCTCCTCCCAAAGTCCTCACTCTTCCTCCCAAAGTCATCTTTTCTGCTCCCAAAATCATCTTTCCTGTTTCCAAAAATATCTTTTTTGCTTAAAAATTCTTTTTTTGGCGGGTACTTATTTTTAGAAATGAATTCGTTCTTGCTGATGATTTCATTTTTTTGGTTCAAAAATTTATTTTTTCTCGTTGAAAATTCATATTTTTTGCTTAAAAATTCGCCATTTTTTATGTAAGAAGGTGCGGAGTTTTTGTACGAGGTTCTAATTTTCTTTTTTTTCTTCAGACCACCACTCAAAAAGGTTCTTTTCACCACTGCGTCCTTTGTATCTTTCGAGGTTTGTTTCGTTCCCAAAAAACCCTCTCGTCTTGCTGAAAGGTAGCTTTTGCTGCTGCTGTTGTTGTTGTTGTTGTTGTTGTTGTTGTTGTTGTTGTTGTTGTTGTTGTTGTATACAAAAGTTATTATCTCAGCATCATCAGCAGCATCACTCATGTATTCAGATCGCGTCGAGAGCTTTTTGTTTCTTTTGTTGTTTCTTGTTGCTACGTCATCATTGTTGTTGTTGTTGTTGTTGTTGTTGATGAAGTCACTTATGTGTTTGTTGTTGTCAAAGTCAAAGCTACCGGAAGCCACCACCACGTCATCCTTCCTCCACGTGAACTTGCTCGCCACCGGGTTGCCCTCCGTGCTGCAGTCCAGTCTGGTGGCATGTGTGGTGTGGTGTGGTGTAGTGTGGTGTGGTGTGGTGCAGTGTGGTGTGATGTGGTGTAGGGTGGTGTGGTGTAGGGTGGTGTGGTGTAGGGTGGTGTGATGTGGGGTGTGGTGTGGAGTGTGGTGTAGTGTGGTGTGGTGCAGTGTGGTGTGATGTGGTGTAGGGTGGTGTGGTGTGGGGTGTGGTGTGGGGTGTGGTGTGGGGTGTGGTGTGGTGGGGTGTAGGGTGGTGTGGTGTGGTGTAGGGTGGTGTGGTGTGATGTAGGGTGGCGAGTGTGGTGTGGTACAGTGTGTGGTGTAGTGTGGGGTGGTGTGGTGTGGGGTGTGGTGTGGTGTGAAATGGTGCATTGTGGTGTTTTGTTTGTGGAGTGGTGTGGTGTGGTATAGGGTGGTGTGGTGTGTGTAGAATGTTGTGGAGTGGTGTGGTGTGTGTAGAATGGTGTGGAGGGGTGTGGGGTAGTTTAGTGTGATGTGGTGTGATGTAGTGTAGTGGGGTGTGGTGTGGTGTAATGTGATGGGGTGTGGTGGGGTGTAATGTGATGGGGTGTGGTGGGGTGTAATGTGATGGGGTGTGGTGGGGTGTAATGTGGTGTGGTGTAATGTAATGGGGTGTGGTGTGGTAAACTTTAAAATGGTGCAAAATGTAATGATGCGATGATGGAATGATGGAAAGATAAAATGATGGAATGATGGAGAGATAGAATGATGAAATCATGGAATGATGGGGAAGGCCAGACTGGCGGTAGGTAATAACAGGAGGATTATTGAAGCATTAAAAAGCCACAGCTTGCAGGCGAATGAAGGCAAATTTGTTTAGTAGCATGCGGCATGGAGAATCGATCGGGCACTGCTCAGTGGGATGTTAAGTGGTGTTGGAGGTGAAAGATGAGGCGGGAGGAAAAAGAGAATGAACGGTTATAGAAGGGTTTTAAGTAAAATTATACAAAGAAATGGGGCATTGGAGCTGCCACTATGAGAATAATCGTAATTGTAATATATTGTATTGTTTTGTATAAGAGAAGAATGATACAAAAAGGTGTCAGAATGAAAAAAGTTGCAGGAAGAAGTGAAGCGGTTGAAAAGGAAAAAAGTTGAAAAAACAGATGTTGGAAAAAAAGTGAAAGGATGTTGATAAAGAGATATGGTGAAAAGAGGAAAAGGGGGATGTTGAATGAGAAAACTTACCGTGCTTGGAGGCCCACTGGTAGGTGCACCTTGGGAGGCATGCTGATGATCCTAGGGAGGTCTGAGGGGGTTGGAGGGAGTTGAAAAAAGGGTGGAATGAAGTTGAAAAGGGGGTGGAAAGAATTGAAAAG